>JAQFZP010000966.1:0-24508 GCA_034695745.1 Geophilus truncorum | reverse complement strand
AGTTTCGTTCTGTGTTGTGTCGGTGGCGCGCAGATAAGAGCGCTAAACAAAGCACAGCTTTTAACCCTGAGGACGAACGATCAACCATAATTAATAAATCAACAACTTTACGAGAAAATAGGGAATCATATATCCAAAACAACAATGTCGGACACGGAAGACGGTTTCGGGCATCAAATCGTCGCTAAAAAACTGAAAGTTATAGCGCAAAACTCCGATCAGTCTACGCATACGGAAGACTCGGGCGACGAGTCATCGAGCGCGGGCAGCGAGGCGCCGACCAGTGAGAATAACTCGAGGAGCGAAACCCCGACTTGCCGCGGTAGAAAACGAGGCAGAGGAAGACGACGATATAAGAATTGTAAATTAGCTTATCGTTGCTCGTCCTACGTGAAAGAAGATCACGGTCAACCATTGTTTGGCGTTCAATTCAACCACCATTTAAAGGACGACGTGCCTCCCTCGTTTGCAACCGTGGGAAGCAATAGAATTGCAATCTATGAATGTACGGACAAAGGAGGACTAAAGTTACTCCAGGCATACGCCGATCCCGATACAGACGAGAATTTTTATACTTGCGCTTGGACTTACGAGGATCAAACTGGACAACCTTTACTTGCTTGTGCAGGATCGCGTGGAGTTGTTCGAATTATAAATCCACTCACCGTATCCTGCATTAAGCATTACATCGGGCATGGAAATGCGATTAACGAATTGAAGTTTCATCCCACTGATCCGAACTTGTTGTTATCCGTTAGCAAAGATCATGCTCTGAGGTTGTGGAATATTAAAACTGACCAGTGCATAGCGATTTTCGGTGGTGTCGACGGTCACCGAGACGAAGTTCTAAGCGCTGATTTCGACCTGATGGGAGAGAAAATCATGTCGTGCGGAATGGATCATTCGTTAAAAATGTGGCGTATCGATACGGAGAAATACAAAACTGCCGTTCAAGACTCTTATACATTTAATCCGACCAAAACTAACCGTCCTTTTTCGTCCATTAAAGAACATTTTCCCGAGTTTTCCACGCGAGATATTCATCGCAATTACGTGGACTGTGTACGTTGGCTAGGAAATTTCGTGTTGTCGAAATCGTGCGAGAACAGCATCGTGTGTTGGAAACCGGGAAAGTTGGAGCAAACTGAAGTGAAATATAATGACACAAACGTGACTGTTTTGCACCGCTTTGACTATAAGGAATGCGAGATTTGGTTCATGCGATTTTCGATTGATTTTTGGCAGAAAATAATGGCTCTTGGGAATCAAGTTGGAAAGACATTTGTGTGGGATTTGGACGTAGAAGATCCAACCAACGCCAGATGCACCGTTTTAACGCATCCGAAATGCGTTTCTGCGATTCGTCAGACGAGTTTGAGTCGCGATGGAAATATTCTGCTGTGTGTTTGTGATGATGGATCTGTTTGGCGTTGGGATAAATTGAGATAAATTGCGATAATGCTGTTGTTTATTTTTTTTAAATATTTTTACATTAAACAAATAATTGTATTTGCGTTTTGTTGCCGTGGCTTCCAAAGCGAGTTTAGCTTATGCCAAAGATCCTGCCATTGAAGTGTTTATTAAAACTTGGGATTAATCCCAAGGTGTATTAGTGGTAATGATGTTAGTCGAAATAGATAAAATGATTTTTGGTATTTTTCAAATGTTACGATATCTTTTGGTTATAGTTTTCATACGATAATAAAAACTTGTCATTTTTAAAATTTTATTTGTATTATGCAGTATCTTAATGCGGCCACTCACATTTGTAAGGATTGGATTCTGGTTTTGGAAGACATCTTTCCAACTCCTCACATCCAGGTGGTTCCCAATGCTGTAATTACAAAAAACAAATGAACCAATAATGAAGAAAAACGAATTTTTTTGTGAATTTTACCATTACTGCAGCATCACACCAATTGAGTTGAGGAACACCAGCATCTAAATCTCTTTTATGGTCACTGATCAACTGTTGAAAAATTTGTAGCTTTGTCTGATATTCTGCAGATGCAGGGTTCAAGGGAAATCTTTCTGATGGATCACGGCCCAAATGGAACATGACAGGATTTGCTGTATGATTAACCTGCTCGTGAGTAGTGACAGATGGGACCTGCTGACCGGGACAAAAGTCGATACCCTAAATAAAGTAAGAGTTTCATAATAATCAATTTATTTTTTTTAGAAAAAAAAAATTTAAATTAAATTAAATTACTGTTTCAAATTGTTTCAAAAAATTAGTCCAAGTCCACAAATGGAGTTTATAAAATCCATAGCGAACTGCGAATAATTCATTACCACGGTAGAAGAAAACAGGCCTAGGAATGAAATTAGTAAGTTATTTACATTATTATCTTTAAAAATAAATGAAAAACTAACTTAAATTTCACTTTTCCTTTAAAAAGTGTTTGTTTTAGACTATGACCATCGTAGATCTTGTCATGAGGAAGTGATATATTTGCCAAATCCAAAACGGTTGAAAAGAGATCCATAACTGTTGCTGTTTGATAAGTCACTTGACCGGGTGATATCTTAGAAGGCCACCAAGCAATACCTGGAACTCTCATTCCTCCCTCAAAAGTAGTTTGTTTCCCACAAAGGAAAGGACCGCTGCTGCCAGCTAAGAAGTGTGATTATGACAATTTAAATTTAAAATATTCACTTAACGGTAAAAACTTGCCGAATATTTTATCAACTAAAGCTGGACCATTGTCAGACGTAAAGAATACAAAAGTGTTTTTGTCCAGACCCGTGGATTTTAATGTTTTTAATATTTTGCCAACGCCGTCATCGACTTCTCGAACCGCATCTCCATACCTAGAAAATTCAGTACCAGTAAATATTTCAACTGAATACATAACTAGTTTAGTTTAGAAAGTTTACCTCCCCTTGGGACTTTTGCCGATGAAGTATTCAGAGGCGTAAACAGGACCGTGCATACTATCTGGAGCCCAATACAAGAAAAAATTCTGGGAATTTTTAGAGAAATTTTGCAGAGATTCAATTGCTTCCTACAATAAATTTAAAGTGAGTGTAAATCGTAAAATATTTAAATATCAAATTGCTTAGGAGAGTTTGTTTTACATCAATCAGAAGTTGAGTAATATTTGATTCGCCTTCCGGCGTGATGATAAAATCTTCATAGTATCTTAAAATAATCTCATGTAAAATGTAAAATATTTATAATGCATTTTTATTTAATACCGTCCAATCATTTTTTCATTTCTAAAGAATGGAATATTTGGGGTGTCTTTGTTATTGTATGGTCCAAAGTGGCAATTAGTTGATCCGTAATATTCATGAAATCCGTGGTTAGTTGGTAAATATTGTTGTTGATGACCTAAGTGCCTTTGAAAAGATTGAAAAAAAAGCAAATTAAAGATATGTACATCCTTAGGGCAATTATGTGGACGATATAGGACGAGTTAGTAAGCTATTTATAAATGCTAGAAACATCAATATTATTAAAACGGAAGTAACCACTCATTTTGTAACTTAGCTTAATAAAAATTTAAAATTCATATAAAGTGATTTTATGCAGCCGGTGCAATTTACTGTAAAGCAAACCATCTTTTAATCTGCCAGATTGATCTAAATTGAATGACTCAGATAAATTAAATTAAAAATATAAAACTCATCGGGTTATCCTTGAAAAATAATTTTCTGCTTATATCAATTTGAGATTGGAGTAATTTAATTATTTACCACTTTCCAATTAGTTTAGTTATATATTTGTCAGCAGCTAATAAATCACTGACTAAAGTTTCATTTGTAATTCCACCGACAATTTCCTGAGGCGTGTAGGCTTAAATAACGAAATAAGATTATTTTTTAGGGCATTAAGCATACATGAGGCGTAAATAATTTACAGTTTCTTGCGTGTGCATTCGTCGAGTAAAATCCATTTCGAATAGGCAAGCGACCTGTCAGCAGAGCTGCTCTAGCTGCAACGCAAAACAATGACTACAGGATTTGTGAACAAATAAAATTAATTAGGAAGGTAAGTAAGCACATCACTGCAACCTTAACACCTGCACATTCAGCTGACATCTAAATCCCATTAAATCTAACAATCATGCCCCTGAATTTAGATGAACTTACAAGGCGAGCATAATGGTGCCCCTGCGTAAAAATCGGTAAATAACATTCCTTCAGCAGCCATTTGGTCAATATTTGGCGTGTCTTTGTTTGGGTTTCCCAAAATTCCAAGATCACCCCACCCCAACTGAAATATGCATAACTTTATAAATAAAAAGCAATAACATTTTAAATTAAAACTTACATCATCCATGACCATTAGAATGAAATTCGGTTTCTGTGGGAGCAAGTTATCAGAATGAGATTGCACTGCAAAAGTGTTCAGTGCTAAAATTATGCAAAAACAACACAGTCTTTGATCCATGGCTGAAGTTGAATTGAAACCAACAATAACAAAAGTTGAGTTTTTAGGGGAAAAATGTAAATGGGTCAACGCATTGACAGACAATCAGCTTATTATAACACCTTATCACTACTAGGACATTGATCTCGTCTCTTGACAACTGTAACGCATGATAACACAACACATCCATTGCGCAATGTATGTGGACGCCATTTGTGCTTCTTATGCTACTTGTATAATAATAAATTATAATAATTGCATTTTGTGTAGTGCAGTGAAGTGAAATAAAGATTAACTCCCCTAATGAGGAGCTTCTGCTACTCTACATTTGCTAAATGCAAACAAATGAACTAAGTGAGTGGTTAATTGTTACCTCCGTTTACACGAGAATTGATATCTCGTGGCACAATTAACTTGCGGGTATTATTTGTAACACCTGTCAACCTTCTGAGTAAAGAAGAGCAAACATTCAGTCTCATATCAGCTGTCAATGACTTAAGTAAACACAATGACAAATGTATGAGCTCTTGGCTAGTCCTCAATTTTTAATACTATCCATTTCTTTCTATGTCATTGGTAAACATTGCAATCAATTTTGAATATTTATTTACAGAAATGAATCAATGTTATTTACATACTCCAAATACAAAAGTTAGAAAAAAAAATTTTTTAGGTTTAAATATTCAGATCTAGAAAAGGTTTCTGCAAACTGGTTTCAATGTCCATGTCCATGTCCATGGTGATGATCGTCTTCCGGTTGCTTGACGTAATAAGCAAACGGGGCGAAAGCGTGATGTCCATGGCCGTGCGATGGTCCACGGTGGACAGAAATGTGGACGCGTCCATGGCTACCATGCCCTGGATAAAGCCCATTTAAGTTTGGTACATGAAATTAAAAATAAATGTGATACTAATCTACTGTTTATTTCTTACCGGGAAACGAATGACATGTTGCAATGGTTAGAAGAAGTACAAAAACAAAAAGAAAGTTTTTCTGCGAAAGAAAAAAGTAAAAATAAAAAATTGATGGCTAAATCCAAGCAAGCGTCGTGCTGAAATGGTGTTTACCGTCATTTCGGCAAGTTTTCATCTAGCTCTAATCTGAATCTTGCTTTTATAGACGTGTGGTTGATCGCATTTGGTGACCTAGATGGCGTCGACTGGTAGAACGTGTTGCCTTTTCAGTGCGACTCATCGTGAGATGGCATTTGAGTGTTATCGTTGAAGAAATCATTCAGAGGACAATCAACCTCACAAAGCAAAACCAACCACCCAGCTAAATGTGTAACCAAGCGGATCGATTTTTCGTCATCAATTCGTACTCACACAAGCGTTACCAATTAAAATGAGAGTTTAAAACCTTTTGTTTGTTTCGTTCTGATAAAACGTTTGCATTACAACTTCACAGCTTTGAAAACTGGAAGCTACTTATGGCATTTGGATTTTGTTACAAAATAGTACCTGTAGTTCAACCTAAAATTTAATGGTTTTCATACATTAAATATTGACTAAATTAATATTTGATCTAGAAGTATATGGTAGTAAGCAAGGAAATGACATTTTCCATTACTAGTTTTAAATTCTTCATGATTCAGACGACATGTAAATGAGTCTTACCACAATTAGCGCTTGAAATTCAGGCTAAATTTAAATTTCACTTTACACTTCACACTACCAATGAACAAAAAGTCGTGTCATATAGGGCCAATCGCCATATCACGGTTTTACACAACTCCGATTTGGTCGTTCGGTGGAAACCAGTAAATGGTTAATGGAGGTATAGGAAAGGAAGTTTAGATCGATCAGGGGCTGGTTTGCCATAAAATCTTTGTTGTAAACTGACTTTTAGCTTCGCACAAATCAAGAAACCACATTTCGTGTTTCTTTAACTGTGACCGGGTTCAAAGAAAAAAGAATTCTACAATCATTTTTGAAAACGAGATAATCTTTTTATTTGGTGCTTTTCACATACATGGACTGCTGTGTGTTAGGGCAGTTTTGATTTGTACAAATCGAATTGATCGACTACAACCATCATGAAATTTGGTGACATCACAGAACAGGGCTTAAGTGCATGATGGGAATATGAAGCTCAGGCTGCCATTAAATGTGTTTACAGAAATGATTAATTAACAGTGAAATTAAACAAAATCGTTTCGTAACTAAACACAATTTTCTCTCATTGTGTGTGCAGAAATCCTACGTAACAATATAACTATTGCTCAATCAAGTACGAGGCTTACTGTACTTATGTACTTTGTAAGCAAGCCTCCTTCTCTCACATATTAGGATAATATAGTATTAGTATGTACATACATACAATAGAATAATTCTATCACATTTAACTGTACATAAAAAAGCATTGCTAGAATGAAATGCTGATTCTAATGGGTATTACAATGCTGTACAATGTGGGCGCCATTTTTCCTTCATTATCAATGTTTTTTTTTTTTTCTTGTAAAACAGTTTAAGGTTTCAAGAGTACAAAATTAGCATTTCTAACATGATTCTTATTAATTTTGACTTTGAAATTTGAAGAAACACATTGAGTTTGCTAAGCTTACAAGCAAAAAATCAACCATGGATGGAATAAAATGTAAAATTGGCAAAGATAATTTTTTTTTTGTTATTTTTTTCTATTTTTTTCAAAGTACAAATAGTGTAAAAACTATAAAAATCTAAGAGTAAAAACCGAAAGCTGTTTCTAAATAAATTGACCAACAAAAAGTGTTGGGTTAGCAGAAAAAGAAAAAACATAACATTATTTTTCACATGTAAAAAGTTACAACAGGGACGTTTTTGAAACGCACAACGTCCGCGTGCGATTCATCAGAAGTTAGGCATCAGACTGACATCTAACGGCAAATTTATAAATCTTTAATAGTGCAGATTCACTTTTTCGAGACGAAAAAGGCAAAAAGCATTGTGGACAACCAACTCAGGATTAACTTACAATGACTATGAACCTTATAATAAAGCAACAGCACGATAATTGTGATGGCTGATACTGCGAAATTTTTATGATTTTTTTTTCATCACGTTGCAACACTGAAAAAAGACTCATTTTTGTTGAAAAGTACAAGTACTGTTGCTCGTATACGTCATTATAAAATAAAAGTTCGGTTAAAAATCGGACAATATAAATTTAGAAAGAAATTGACATCTTAAACATATAAAAATGCATTGTAATGTAATGTAAGTTAAAAATCTGGACTTTATCTGTGGAGTAGGCCTTATCTCAAAATTTGTAATCAACCTTTCCCTAAATCTGAGGTTTCACTTCGGTAAAGTAATAAAAAAAAAGTAAAGTAAATATTTTAACGTACATACATTAGAGCACACGATATAACTATCACCATATTTTTTACTTATTTTATTCATTTTTATTTTTATTTTAGAAAACTACCAATTCTGGTTCTCACATTTTGATTTGAGAAAATTAAATTTATCTATATGTCTCATTTTCGGTTTCTGCCTCATTCTAAGATCCTCATTTAAAAAATGAAAGACTTCTAGTTCATTTAACCTGCGTTTTACCTAATTTTCATTTTTTCTTCAATATATAAAATCATTCTTATTCAATTTCCATCCAAAATATTTCTGGTCCCGTTACATCACTCAATCACATATTAATGGCACTCCCAATTACTTGAACAACTTAAAATGAGCACTCTGATATGCAAATGTACAATTTACCATCCCGATAACATGGAACCAAAAAGTAAAAAAGTCAAGAAACAGCTTTTTCTAATTGACGCGGTATGACGTGGAGAAAAAGGGCGCCATCATTTGATCGATTGAAAAAGAAAATTCAAAAAAATAAAAACTCAAATGATTCTTTACATTATATGATCATATCTTTTTCTGTCTTGGTGATTAAAATGAAAGCAAGTCCTGTTTAAACGAGCCATTCACCTTTCTCCCTGCGGGAAGGATTGGATTTTTTCGGGGATCTAAAATAAATATCGACAAAAAAAAAAAAATAAAGAATTGATTACAGAACAATCTACTCAAGGGTGCCGCTATCAAATTTTATCGCGTGATTACTTCTACTTCCGATAGGATAGGAACTACTTGACAAAGATACTCGATAATTACCTGGAGAAGCCAACCTTCATTTTGTTGGGTAATAAATGCTTCCCTGATGTGTGCTGTAGCCGATCCCTCCCGCAGGGGAGTACAAGTTTCCCGGATAAGGCGGGGGTTTCTCCGGATGGCCCCCTGTCGGCGGGGGATAGCCGTGCTGCACTAAAAAGAAATGTGCTTAACGGCAATCTCGCCTACTCTTCACAAGCCATACAATTTCAATGTTAAAAAGTGGTTAAATGAAAATTGAAATAAATACCGTACTTAAATAAAAAACTAACATAAATAAAGTAATAAATAAAAACAAAACGATAAAAATTAAATTATTTTCCACTAAATACCGTAAATATCTATATATACCGTATTTTACACATCCGCCACCTTGAGTCGATTTGTTTAAAAATCTTATGTGGCGGTAACTTTGATCACAAATAATAACTATTAACATTATTCAGTCCTTGGTGGTTGATTGCGGATGGATTGTAGGTAGTTCTGGAGTTGTTATCCCATTGGGGGTAAGAAGGACACTCACTTGGATAATTGGGATGGGTCGCCACGTTGTTGGCTCCTGCGGCTGCGGCTCGCAGCCTTTGCCGGCGACAAATGCAAATAACGACGCCGACGATGAAAATGAAGCAAATGCTGAATATGCTCACCACGATGGCAATAAAAATGTTCATGCCCAAGCCTAAAACATTGCCAACACTGCTATCATCTGCAATAGAAGGCACGAATTTAACGGTTGTAGAGAAGTAGTCTGCAGTAAAACTTTTTAGTTGTTCTTCTTTTTTTTTTTTTTTGCATTCCTTAGATGTTCGGAGCGATGAATAAAGGCACTTCCGGTTGTGCTGACCTCGTGAAGTTTAAAGGGGATAAACTACTCAAGTAGTTGGTGGCTCCAAAATTTTAAAGCTCGAACTCAACTGAAAATGCCTTTCATCAGTGCTCCGAATGGTGATATGACAAGCAGAAAATAAAATGTGCAAAATTTTATATACCTAAATTTTTGGGTAATTTCTAACATCCTATAGTAAAATCATGCCAGTATTAAACGATTCTATAAAAAGTAAAGAAATAATAAAAATAAAAATAAAATAAAAACAAAACAAAAAAAATGTAGCAAAATAAAAAACTAAGGTAAATGCATCTTAAAAACTAGCAGCAAAAAAATTATTGTTTTTGCTTCACATTTGACAAAAGAAATTGACGAGCATTCAATTCTTCTGCTCATCTTTTCGTACTCACCTAAACATAGCGCTAGAGCCGATGATTCATCGGAGTTATCGTTGCAATGGTTGACGCCATCACAAAGCAAGTCATTGTCAATGCAAAAGTTGTTTCGACAGACGAAACCTAAGCACAAACCAGCTGCAAGACAAAAGAAAACATGTGAGAAAATCGAAGATTAGAGAATAAAACTACCTAAAAAAAAAAAAAAAAAAAAAAAAATTTATCCTGACAACTAAAAGAAGTTGCAATTTTGCAAAACTACATTCGAAAAGTGCGAAGTAAATCAAATATCGTGAGAGTAATTTCTATTTTATTTTTGAAACTTTTCGAGAAACATGTCAAATTCAATTAGTTAAAAATTTATAACACCATCATCAAAGACGTAAAATAAAATAAAATGTAAAAATGTAAAATAAATCTTACAGGCGTGTTTAATAGCAGTAAGCACCAGTTTAAAGCCACTTCCTTCTTGAACCCATCCGTCGGTGACATATTTGAGGCTCACTTGATTACTATCTGTATATATAATACCAACGTTCTGTTTATTGTGACCGCACGAAAGATCAACCTGGAAATAAAATAAATAAAAAAAGCGGTTGCCTTATTACATCTTTCGCAGTGTCATAAAAATAAAACAGATTACGAGTTGTGATAATTAAAGCACAACCTGTGTTCCGCCAAAGAAGTCATTAACTCGCATACGGAAGAATATAAATAAAACGAAACGAGCAGGCGAAATTGCTTACCTTGTAATTTCCAAAAGTATTTGTTCCATCGTAGATGTATAAATGATCATTGCAATCCAGTCGCAATTCTTCAAATCGAAGCATAAACCTCTGCAGGACAGAATCGGTGTGGAATGTAATGAGACAGTCAATGCGCTGGACACTCTCGGCATGCAATACTGCTCCATCAATTTTCTTGTAGAGAGGATGGCGATTTCGACTGCATAGTTTCTTAATATGAACTGAAAAATACAAATAAAATGTTCAACTTCATCATTTTTATGATTAAAAGTCATAAAATTCAAATATTTCTTCACTTATATTAATATTTCAATATTTTTGAGTGTGGAATGTGAAAAAAGAATGCATATTAGAAAAAAGATGGCGTATTTCTATTCAAATGTCTTCCTCAAATATCCTGTAAATATTCCATTTTTATAAAATGAAAATTCTTTCTCAAATTATAAACGCACATCATTTTAGTGCGTGATTTTGGAGAATCAGAATTGAAGTGACACTGCAATCGCATTTGCATTCTAATGACGTGCACCTAATTTCAAACATCCCGTCATAAAAGATGTGCAAATTGGAGTTATTGATCTATTAAAAAATAACTGCCTTCACCTTTGTTTGCCAGGTCGATCACAAATAAAGACCTTCTCTCACAGAGGAACTAGCAAGGAAGTAATTTTTCCTTTCGCTGACACTAAAAAGCAGTCCTGTCAAGTGCCTTAGCTCGACTTCCGACCAAACATCATTTTTAAAAGTTTGTTCACACGTGTACACGTCATTGTTTTTCACTGGATGTTGCACAGGAGACTCGTAAAATCCGGAAAACATATTCAAAAACATAGAGAAAATCCCTTTTACTCGCAACTGCTTCTCCGACAACAACCACAGGAGAATATGCAATGAAGTTGCGCACGTCACGGCGTCGCAGATACAAATACAGGAGCATGATTGCACAGATACAATAAAAAGGATTACTCGAGCACGTTGACGACATTTCAAGTTTTAAAATGTAAAATGTTTACATTAGAATTCGGATTCATTACTCGCCGTTGATGCTCAAACACTCGCGCTCTAAACAAAATGTGTAATCGTCCATTTCATTTAGAAAATGTGTGCACAATATCGCAAACAGCGCACCACCCAACTCGGTACTCTTATTGAGGCAAATCGATTCAGGTTGATGGCATTTTTCAGTACATGATGGCCAAAATAAATTAAAAAAATTTTTTTTTTTTTAATCCACGTTACCAGCGTATGAGTAATTAAAACAAGTTGTTGGAGTTTGAATGTTACATTTTCTACCGGATAAACATCAATCCACCTTGACAACACCACCAGCAAGTTTTGTCAATTTATCATGCCATTTTTTCTCCTTTTTTGCTGAATTTACAAATTAGCACTGAAAACCCGATGCGGCAAGAGCAGAGTAATTTTTTTTACATCTTTTCTTAATTCTTAAGAGTTTCTCCAAATTAGCAGCAAAAAAACTTTTTAAAAAAATTCTTGTATCGATTACCGGTAATTAAATCTATTAAATTAAAACTTCCACTTCGAATGTGGAATAATATTGCACTTTAAAAAAAATTTTAATCTCTAACTTAGCCTGGAAACCAATTATCGTGACTCCTGGGTACTCCAGCTACGTTTGTCTGAAAATGAAAGTTCAATGATGGATTGTGATGGCCTCTTCCCGCCCTCTTTCAACCCGAACCCTGTTCCATTACATGGCTGCGGATAGGGCACGTTTTTATATAGGAACGGGTAAAATCAATTACACAGTAAAAGTATAACCCTCGTTTTCAATAAAGCTTTATTTTAACATCTCATTTCAAGCTTTAAAATGGAAAAAAATGAGAAAAAAATGGATATTTTTTGTTTTTCCCACGATCCAAGATGGCAGAATCTCGGTTTTCCCATTAAAAAACTTATCTCGATAAGAGCAGTTCAACAACGGCGACCAATTTTCACAGCTCCAGATCACTGAAATGTTGAAAGCTTTTTTCCCTGACGTCACATCCGCCGATCCGGTGAGGCGATACAAAATGCAATCTCGCAAATGAACTATAAAGGAATTTGCGGACGAGATGCAACAGATTTCACCTAATTCCACTCCCTATTTTCCTATCACTAAATCTGAACATTTCAATTTTCCAAGTATAAACTGGAAAAAGGAAAGGAAAGGAAAGGAAAGGAAAGGAAAAAAATAAAATCTGTTGACTGGAATCAACTCATTGCAGTTCCACCTTAAGATAATCGCATCTAATTCAGCAAAGAAAAGACTTAAAATGATTTTGGCCTTTCCCCAATTGCACAAGCCAAATGGATTTTGCACTCTTGCAATATACTCTGATTAAGTCGAGGAAAGAAATCAACTTTTTTCCCCTCCTCTGCTATCCCTTTTTTCTTTCGCTACTTTCTGTCAGCCAAGTTATGTGTCAGATAACCTTGTGGGAGCACAAATAAAACCGTGCTTGCATCAAAAAAACTTTGCCCCACAATTTATTTCACCCAAGTTTCCTCTCCCTCCAGTCCTATTTGATTGCTTCGCTTTGTTTCTTAAAGAAAAATCATCGATTACAATACAACACCCACAATTTAAAACGAAACCTTATCCTTCTTGCGCAGAATTAATGCCAAGGAAATTGCGTTTTGCTCCTTCTAGCGGCGAATTTTACATGCATCGTTTTGTTTAACATTATTTTATCAACTTCGGTATATAAATATCTTACTTTGCTAGGTTCTAAAGTTTTTATTGCCTTCCTTGAATATTCCCAACGTCTCCACTTCTCCATGTTTTATTGCCAATAGCACTAATAAAAAAAATTCTTTTTTTTCTTTATCTGCTTCCCCCATTTTCAAAAATGAACGTAATTCTGAGGCCGAGTTGTAGCAAGGGTGTAACACTTTTCCTTTTGATCCGAACGGATAATTTCCCCAGGGATGATCTTTCCAATAATTATCGTTGAAAGCCGCAATCATAATAAGTTCATTGGATTAAGTCATATCGTTGCCCAGAGCTCTCGATAGTAAATAAAGAGTCTTCCTCAAAATCATCTTAACTGATTTATCTAATTTACTTTCCCTGTTTCTTGCTGCGCACAAAAACAACAACAGACAACTCTTCCCCCTTAACCACTTGGCTGCAACGCAACAAAATCCAACTTCCGACTGCAATGCGTGATACGCGCTACCGTAATGAATTGTTTCGAGAAAATTAGATTCGCGTCATCATCTTTCTTAAAATTACCCAAATTTGTGCTTCTAGCTGAAGGGGTCATTTTGCACCTCATCATTGAAGTGGGATTCACTTCACATTTTATAGTCGCGCGCCCCAGGACCCACTTTACGCCTTTACGTGTGTAATCTAGCACTTTTACCTCCGACCAAGGCCAGGTTTCCAAATTGACGGTGCTGACAACCAGAGTTTTATAACTGCGATGGAAAATGACGCTTCAAATTAAATCTTGAGTGATAACTGGCAGCCAAAGCACACAAACCATTACAAAACGTGGTAAAAAAAAATAATAATAAAAAAAACTCACAGCACCAACATTAATTCCTGGGATGACACCGCATGAATAAAACGTGGCTGATTTCCGACTCGCGGAATAAAATGCGTCGCACTATTCAATAAGGGTAGAAAAGACCAGGGCCTCCTGGTTTTTGAAATCGAATCTCGAGTCAACTGTCAGAGCTCAAGGCTCAAGCGAGCAGGAAACATGGACAATCTTGTATTCTGGACTCTACTGCCTCTTTCCGAGAGTCAGACGCACGGAACGAATTCTGATTGACAATTTCAAGTTTCAAAGAAACCGAGTCCATCGCCACTCTCCATTCTACACAAATGCACATAGACCTATAACTGAGTGACAACAAGTCGCAATCAGTGAAAAAAAAAAGGCGCAAAACAAATAGAAATTTAGAAAAATTCTACTCGACGTCAATCCTGCTTCGCTTTCCAATTCTCCAAACAAAAGGATAAACAAAAAAACTCCAATAAACAATTATCAGAGTCACAGAGCAAACTTTGGTTCATAAAAAATTGATCGAAACAAGAGAAAAAGAGGAAAAGAGAAGAAGAAGAAAAAAAATTAAGACGCTTTGAGTTCTCCAAATACTTTACTCCTCTGGCAGCGCCTTAACATGACAGCCAATCAGAAGCATGTTGGTCTCTAAAAAGAGACTCCCGGCAGGGATGCAACTGTCTTGTGTCTTGCTTCCATTGATTGCAAGCCCAACTCCCCATTGATGGATTGGAAATCAATGTTTACCACCAATTGTCGTCTGCGAGGGACTTCTGGTGGCGTCTGATGGACTAAGCTATCAGTCGTTGCCCTCCTTATGGGTCAATGGGTTTGGTCAGGGCTCTGTCCTTCTTGTCGGAGGCTTTCAACTCTTAAACAACAATGCATCTAACGAATGGTGGTCTTAGACCTCGGAATGGGCAAAAAACGAGGCGATAAGGGGTTGGAACTAACAAATCAACTAATTCGCAGCAAGCCAGAATATATCATCCACGCAGATAAAAATGTGATTAATTTTTAAAGACGACATCTCTCATTTGGTTGAAAGCAAACGCTGTGTTCATGACAAGGCTAATTTTCATAGCTGTTAGCCAACATTTCGCTCGGGCCCCTCTCCTGTATTGAACATTTTATAATGAGGCCATTTGCAGGCAAATGTAGGTAGATTAAAAGCAAAAATAAATATCAAATATTAAGGGATAGCTCTTGCGCATTTTTAATTTAATTACCGTCAAAGACAGCCTCAGGATGTGGCATGAACCACGGTTCAATTTTTTTTTAATGTTTTATCTTTTCCCGTCTTTCCCCTTTTTCAGTTTATACAAGTGAGGGTTGAGTGCGAGCATGCGCTGTGCCTCGTTGCAATTACAGTTTGAAGATTAAAGTTAAAGACGAGAAGGAATTAAGAAAAATTTTTAAAAAAAGTTTGATGTTTGTTCCTTCTTAATCCAAGTGGGCTTTAATGTGCGAAATGTGGAAACAGTTGCAATTCTCATATCCCGTGAATATTATCACGTTAACTTACAATTAGTGACAAAAGGTGGAGCTCGATGGAGAAAAATGTTTAATTCCAATTCGGATTAATTTCCAAATGATAGAGGTGTGTAATTACAGATTTTCCCTATCTTTAGTTAACAATGGTTTGTTTATATTAAAGACTAAAGTAGACGAGCCCGAGAGTTATCGATGCGGTTAACCCTAATTACAGTTTCCATTTTTCTCTTTTATTTCTTGCCTCCCACCACAATTTTCATTTCTCCTTAAAGATTACATGCATAAATCAAGCATAACAATAATAACCTTAGAGTTGGAAGGAAACAAAGTTTCGTGTTTTCTCCTTCGTTTGTCTTAATTGCGAGTGGCAAGTTTCACCTGTTTACGTTTTGCCCACTGCAAATATTTTTGTCCAATTCGGCCACTTTTAAAGCTGTGTTGTAACGTTAAATAATGAATAACTAAGCACTAATTCCTGGCCAAATGTTACACTACGGACTCCAAAACTGGGAGACCCATGTTTACAAAGCTTCCATTAACCTTTACATATATTGAAAGTGAAAGAGAGCTCTCTAGGGACAGAGAACGTAGTCTAATCAACAGTGCGGACGACCTTATGGTTCTTTAAGAAACAGAATTAGCTTAGAGATTACAACTTTTCATCCGTCTGCGCGCATTAAAGGGAAAAAATAATGTCGTATGTGTGTCTTGCGAGTCTGTGCTCAGACAGATTAATTTTTAATGTGTAACCTCGAAAAAATGGCAAATATTCCAATTTTGCTTAATTAAATTACATTTAATGTTCTTTACTTATTCATGAAGAGCATTTTCTTAACTTCGTAATCAATTTTTTCGCCTTGTTTTTTTTTTTTTAATTTCTAAAATTTAATCAAATTTTTTCTCTTATGCTGAGTATTGCAATTTTTTTGGGCGAGTCAAAACATAAAGTGTGCAAAATGAGAGGGATGCAGAAGCAAATTAGGAATATGATCTTACGAGCTCAAGAATAATGTCATTATGTAGATCATGTATATTTGAGTAGTTCATCTTTCAACACGAGATAATGCAAGAACTTTTTTTTTGCCTTTAAAAAACAAAAAAAAAGAAGCACTTACTTAAAACTAAAGAGAATACAACAGCTTCAAGCGTTGTAAAATACATTTCTAAATTGATTTTGTAGGTTTAATCATTTTCATCATTTTTAAATATTTGATCGTGCAAAGTGCGTAACTTTTTCCTCCACTTTTTGAGTGGTGTTTTAAAGAAAGTGGCTTCGTTTTTTACGTGAGGTTAGGTTAGCGTAAGTGACAATAAAATGCGGTTTGTCGCACATGGCTATACCAACAGCTTTCATCATTTTTGATTTTTTTATTACAGCGCCGAGCAAACTCGTTTTCTATACCTGTCAACAAGTCGTCAGGCTTGTCAATGAAGTAATTTCAACATAAGTTTTACACTTTCTGACAATAACTGGTTCGATTGAACGCTTTTTCGATAAAAGAATGTGTCGTCTATGACCGCATCTCGCTTCTCCAAAAATAGGAGAAAAAAATGGATTATTCCTTTATATAGCCTCTTCAACTGCTTTTTTTCAACGATATTTTCACTCTTTCCACTCGAAAAAGTAAAAATACGATATATAATATTGCATCTTTATTTGAAAAAAGATGGCCGATGGCGAGCATTTGTTTTCGGTTCACTTCAACTAGATGTAAACAAATATCGAGTGAGTTTAAAATATTCTTATGCTGTTTTATAAGCAAATCCTTTCACGATTCATGCAGCTGGGATGCGATCATGACGCGTGCATTAATAATTTCATTCTGACACGTAATAACCGCGGAAATATCCAAGAATGTTTACCAAAACCACCATTACGAACAAAGTGCAAATTTATTCAAAAGTCGATCGTTTCCACTTTACTGGATATTTATGAATTTCGATTTTTAATTCTAGCGTCCCAACAAGACATGAATCTAGCAAGAGTACTGAGAAACACGGCTCTACATATTTTATTCATGCGCAATGGCTCAACCGAATTCGGCACAGAGACTAAGCGGGTCTTGTACTGAAGATTCAATTCGCTGCCGACCAAAACGAAACCGCAACAACAACCGACATCAAGCGTCTGTAAATGAACCGATGTGCAAGGCCAAACATGTACATCATCATTTTCACTCAACTGTGACACTTACTTTTATCCTTAAAAAAAAAAAAAAAAGTTGTAATCGATAAGATTTGGCCATTACTTTTCCGACAGACTTGGTTATTGTACTATCCGAGCAGCCATTTGCCTCGACGCCAAAGGGAGAGCAATTTGTTTTGCTTCGTGGAACACTTTGAAAAGTTTTTCTGTTTCGACTTGACTCCAAGTAGTCAACGTGAGTGCATTCTTTTTCATGTTAAATGATTTATTATATCCCATCTCTCTTTATTAATTCCTCTTTCCCTTTTCGCATTTTTTCCCTCCGGTTTTAACAACTCATTTTTCACATCTATACCCACTGGATTCCACTGATTTTTCCCTTAAAATATTAAGATGGTTTTAATTTACATGATTTGAAATTTATTAAAACACTATTCCGACTCCTCGAAATTACTCGTGCCAAGTGCGACTCCTGATGGCGGACGTGGCAATTAAATTAATGGCTAATTCTTTCGAATTTATGCCCTTGCAGAGCGAAAGTTTGCATCAACAAAACAATTTTAGGCTAGGCATAAAGAGAATTAATTGTGGTGAATTATTTGCTCAGTACCGCATGTCGGGAACACAGACGGTACACAAGTCGTGATGATATTTATTCCTTGACTAGTAAGTTGAATTGAAAACGAGTTAGTGGGAGGGATTTTAAAACGGTTCATTATGAAAATGAAGATTCTGCCTCCTTCCTGTTATCTGATTCGCCCTGGTTTCTTGCTTATGTGAAATCAATTTCCACTCTTTATTCCCGCAAATGACTAGAAATAGTCCTAACGGGCAACTACTTTTTCGCGCCTTTAATCCCTGGGTCAACAGTAAAAGTCTTTTAAAGCAGGCAAAATAAAAAGCAAATGGCTGATATTTGTCTTAATTCAGCCGTTCTCTTGACATTCATTGTGAATGCATCAAGACATTAGTTAAACTCTAATGAAGGCAGAAACCTTTCAAGCTGAATATAGAAACAAACAACAGAACGCGCCCTGTTTGTCCTGAATTACTAATCGCTTTTCTCTTTTTATTTCATTTACTTTTTTTATTTTTGCACCGAGAGGGTTGTTACGAAATGAATTACGCTTCAAACCTTGAAATCATATTGATTGAGCAATTTGAGCAAAATGTAATTGCTGGCATAATTATTAGCCTCTTTTTATTGCTGAGGGAAATATAACGAAATGCAAATCCATTACTTTCGAATGAAATATGAAACTAGACTTAAAGCAAAAACTAATTTGCCTCAACTATTGTGGCTAATCACATATGTGATTAAAACGAGCAAAATAAAATAAAAAACTAGGCCGTGAAATATTTGAACACGACACTCTCTCACACCTCTGTATTTACATTCCCTATGCAATGTTTGCATGTTATTTATGCTGCATTCGTCGGTGCAGAAGTGCACAAGAAAACCTTCACAGCGCGAATCTCACTTCACATCTTAATTACACTTCACCAGTCTGGATTTGGCACCAAAATTCTTCTATTTTTTTCCCGAAATGGCGGTTATTTGCTTTGTTTCATTCTTAGCTTTAAGCACTTCTCAGCCCCTTAAAAACCTTTGAAAAAAAAAAAAAACATTTTCATGCCTCAAATTCGATTACACGACAAATTGTTGTGCCATCAAGAGATGAAAATGGATTTTAAAATACAAGCAGCGGAACAAAAACCTGCATCATTCTTCTCATTGCCAGTAAATAAAAAAAAAAGTGTTTTTTCTCCTTTTCTTGCTCACATAACACTTCACTAACTTTAAAAAGATAAAATTTCGTTGCTATGGAAACTAAAGTAAAGCCAGGATGTTGGCTACAAAGTAGGCGTGTGATAAGCTGATGCATGTAGAGTAGAAGAGAGATGAAGAAGAGAAAAAATGGCGAAAGATAAAAGTAACAAATTTTGTCGCGTCTTTTTTGTTATCAGTTGATTTTTCCGCTCGACAAGAAGTGTTTTGAATAGTTTGTTTTGAGCCGCTGTTGCCAACAGTAACCGCAAACAAACATCCTAGACCTATTAGGTGGTGTGAGACTAAACGGTGTTTGGAATCATTAGGACGTTGAGGACTTAAGCAAGCTGCTGGAAATTGGTTTCTGTTAATAGGTTCTGAGGATTGCAGACAACAACCGATTGAATTTCGCTTTGGGGTAGTAAGAAATTAGGACGAGGTTTCCTTTAATTGTTAATACACTTCTCCTATCGCCCGCCACATATTTCAGCGATGAGTGATCGGCGGATTAGGCTTGCCGTCGGGGAAAAATGGAAAGCGACGACTCCCGAAACAATAAATCTTTCCCCTTTTTTTATTTCTGCCATTATCCGCACGGCAAGAAAGTGTGGAACAATCGCACGAGTTGAATTCACGGTTAAAATATCGTTCGGATGGAAAGCAGGAAAGCTGAAGCTGTAATTGAAACTCGAAATTCCTAAATAATAAAGCTGAGAATAGTTGCGTTTGGATTAAAACAGTAAGGTGTGTGGTGTTACCAGCTCACTTCTGTGCTGGACACAGATGTTGGTTTCATGAAAAGTCAGTTTTAAGTCGAAATTGCCACACTTCTAAACAGAAGCAGGTAAAGCGGCCAAATGACGAAATAAAGAGAAAATGTGACTTTTTATGCTTTTTCAAGTCTAAAACGTAAAAAATTGGCTTTACAGATCTAAAATAAGGCGATTTAATAAATTTTGTGCATTAAAAAATTGAAAAAAACACATCAAAACTATAAATTTTGCACTTATAAAGATAACGACCAGCTAAAGTTCAAATTATCCTTAGACTATCGAACCTGAAACTTGTATCGTTACAAGTTAGCAACTAAAAAAAAACCCAGCAAATACCTAATTACAAGTAAATTAATCCAGCGCCCCTTTAATGACATTTTTATCTCTTTTTCCGCTATCTAGATGACTTAAAACATCATATTTCCTAATGAAACGCGTACAGCTAAGTATCAATTACAAGAATATAACATTTGGGTCAGCCTCGGAATTGCAAGTGTTGAATCTTCGGTCAATGATAAAGAGACTCCAAGTGTAAAAACGACCAAAATTAATGAAGCATAAAATGTACAAACTAACAG
This sequence comes from Geophilus truncorum, assembly GCA_034695745.1. NCBI lineage: Eukaryota > Metazoa > Arthropoda > Chilopoda > Geophilomorpha > Geophilidae > Geophilus > Geophilus truncorum. The sequence goes on along the minus strand of JAQFZP010000966.1, from coordinate 3,791 downwards.
CTGCGTCTGAACTACGTATTGATTTATTAAACTATTACCTGTCGTTCACAGACACCAGGTCTGACAAAGGTAAAAAAAAAAGTAAAAGTAAAAGAGATATTATCTAACAAGGCACGTATTCTCAATTTGCGAAAGTAACCCGACAAATTGAATAATGTCTAATTTCAATTCTTGCCACTCATTTCATCACGACTAGAAAATCCCTACGGTGAAATTTCAAAGCTCGAAATTCTATCAATACAACAATCCATACAGGAAAAAAATGGAGAAAAAAATCCATTTGCATTCCGACGTGCTCGAGTATCAAGTTTGTAAAAATTTACACCACTGCATTAAGGACGATTCTTCGCCGAACGTGAGAGCAATTTTTATCGCATAAAAATGGGAAAAATGTAAAGCGAAAGACAAAAACTTGCTGGCAGGCTTCCCTGTATCGCAGGGCCCAATCCGTAGTTGGGCTTTCCTGCGCAACCCGCCGTGTCTTTTCATTCTGTCATTTTCCTATCGATCAGCCGGACGGCGGGAAAGGGAAAGGGAATGATCAAGGGAAAACCAACGGTGTTTGAGTCACGCAGAGCAATGACCCAGTCTGATAAAAATAGGAGGGGTAAAGAATTTCTATTTTTTTCCCCCCCAAAATAATAAAAAATGAATGTCGCCATAGTTTGTGTGTGTTTAATAATATCTTCAGTCTCTTACTTTCTCCAGTCATTCTCTGGATATTTCCTTTTCATTTTATGTAACCTTTTGCTCACCCTTCTTTCATCAAATATGAATTTGATAAATAAATTCGTCACGCGGCCTTTCTTTCTTTTTTCATTTTTCTTTTTTTTTTGGGGGGGAAGGTGAAATGCACAAATTGAATCACGAGGACAAGCTGGGTGTGTGAAAATTCAAAAGCGTGCAAATCCATCGAGATATATAAGTAACAAATCATAAAAAAGAAAAAGAAAAAGACAAAAAAAAATCCAGGAAGTTTTTGCGAGTTTCTTGCGCAATTCTTAATCTTAAATTTTAAAAAATAAGTTTGAAAATGACTTACGATCTTGATTTGGATCTGCAAATACGGATGCAAGAAATACGAGCAAAAGCACCAGCCAGGCCTCCATTCCTGTAGTCGGCCTGGCCGCCATCTTCGGCGGCTTCCTCCACCTGCTGGGTCAGCGTAGAACAAACATGAAGTTTATCACCATGACTAGTGGTAGATACAAGCAGATTGTGTCGCACTAGGAAATACCGATCCACTACGCTATCCCATTCCTCGCACTCGGTGCACGCAGCGATATGGAGATCTACAATGTCCAATTTTATTCTTCAGATTACAGGAAACCGCGAGCAGACACTAGCGACCTCTGTAGGCAGAAAATGTAATCTTTGGTTTTTTTTTTGTTTTTTTTTTTGTTTTTTTTTTTTAAATCCTTTTTTGCTTTTATATAATTAATTTTTACTTAATTTCTTTTATTTAAGATTTTATTTTTTCACATAGGAATTAAGAATTTGTATTTTATTTCTTTAAAGATGTTTATTCAATTTAATCTGTTTATTTGTACATTTCATATTATTTAAAAAAAAGAAATTGTTTTTTTAGAGTAACGAATTTAAGAATCTTCTTAATTAATTAAAATCTTCGCAAAAAAAAAAAATTTCGCAAAAAAAACTTAACTTTAAAGTTATCAGTTATCTATTTTAAAACGAAAGATGACTTGCATAAATGAAGCGTTATAAAAACAGCCCAGTCATAAAAATTAAACTACTGTTGTTATTGCAGGCAAATCATTCATTTAAACCAATTAAAAATATTAAATTGCGCAACAAAACGAAACTCGTGAGCTTGATTTCCTTAGTAATAACCGTAGCAACAGCCGCTTAATACTCTACATGTGGAATGACGTCACAAAATTTGTTTCGAGATGGCAGCAGCAACCTTGTCAAGTCACGGTATGAAGGCAAAGCCGGTCTTTATTCCTTTAGCAGATGATGCTATGCTCTTGCTTAGTCATTCCACTGTTCTCCTGTGAGCCTGTTTCAGTCTTTAATACCTGCTGACACTTTCCAGCAAAACTTGGGAAATGTAAGTATGTTCTATCCTAATCCTCACATTTCATGTTTACTGTTAACCCTATCCTATAGAAAAAACAAACAAATTTTTGAAACCTTAGCATTACTATTTTTATGACAACTGAGCCATTGCAATGCTATTATACTACCTGTGCCTGTGCATCACAAACAAAACCGAGATTTAAATGAATGAATGAAAATATTCAAATTTGTTTAAATTTTAAACTTGAGTTATTGCTGGATTGGCTTTAACCTAGTTTTGAACAATTTGTAGCAGTTTTAGAGTAAAGGCAAAGAACTCTGTGATTAAAAATAAACATATATGTAAAATAATAACCTGACTTGGCTCGGATTTAGTTTACAGGTAGAAAGAGTCAAAAATACCGTTCTGAAAAGCTGGTTTAATGCTGTGCTCAACCCTGTATTTCTCTTGGAAAACTGAGTCATAATTTAGTACTAATTTACATACGTGAGTAAAGAGATGTATCTTGACTCTTGGAAATAATTTTATTTCATAATTTATTTCTTGCTTATCGATTATTAATTAAATTTCTAGATTCAATTAAATAGAACGAGAAATAAAAGTACCTTAATTATAAAATAAAATTACAGTACACGTGAGGCCATGTCACGGTCAAGGTAATGTATGAGTTGCTATGGATACAGAAAGAAAATAAACATTATTGAATTTTGTTCAAAGAGTAAATTTGTACAGAAGAAAAAGTTGATGATAAGGAAATTTTTGTTTCTTTTCATTTCTTTTTCTTTTTTAATTCAAATGGGGAATGGAATGTAAAACGTGATTCTTATCTAACGTAATTGCATGATAGAAATAAGTAGGTCTGTAAAAGAATTATTAAAGCAATTAAATAATTTTTTTTAATTGACACTTATGGTAGACAGACAAAAGAAAAATATAGAGTCGATGAATAGTTTCTAGTTTCTTCCTCTTTGAGAATAGAGATCGAATATAAAGAAATAGCCGATTCGCCTTCTTTGGTCATCGGTTTTCAATTAAGTTTCAATACGGTAATATTGTATATAGAATGTCATCGGGATCATAAATTTCCGAATACCAGAACACACACAGAGAAATCTTAAATTAGTTTATGGAAAAAAACAAAACTAGTTCACTAGTTGAAAGTTATTTGACATACTTCTTAGGTTCATTCATGATATAAAAAAAATACAAGGGGGAACACTGTAGTTTAAATTGGCAAATTTTCCAGGAAGATGCACGAAGGTCGTTTCTTTTTGGCATCTGCATTTAGCTGAGGTGCACAACCTCCATGACAATTTTTTTTATTCTCATGCAAATTCATTATTTACTGGAAACACGCAATTTTCTTTTTCAAAGTAAAATAGGGTAAATGTGAATCAAAAGTTGTACAATTTTGATAAATTTTATTCTATATACATCATAGTTTATTTTTTAATTGTTTATGTTTACTATATGGCTCCAATTGGCAAAATTTCAAGGTACCTGCATCAATTATTTATTCTAGATTAAGTTTCTGTTATGTTCGTACCAGTGGAATGTCTTTTAACGATTTCAGTCTAATGACTTTTATTTTAACGGGGCAAAAAAGTAATGACAATAATGGTAGCCCAATCACCTTGACCTTGATGTACCAGTTCAGGCACATGGAATGCCTCTGTTACGACGGATGACGGGAATTGACGGATCACGGGAATGGAGGCCAGGACTGTGTAATCGATAATCGCGCGATCAC
>JAQFZP010000965.1:0-24530 GCA_034695745.1 Geophilus truncorum | reverse complement strand
TCTTGACTATTGAGAATATCTTCTAATAACATGACGCGTTTGATGAATATATCGCCGAGTTTCGTGAGATCGCATTTTGAAATTAAATTGCCAATTACTTCCGGTGCTGCTTCCCACGTTAGAATAAAGTACACGAGTAATTCGTAGTTATTCGAGCTCAAATTTCTCGCCTCTTTCGATAAAATGACGCATTCCAGTTGACTTTCGGTGATGCCGTCTTTTTTCGAAATTTTTTCCAGGTTTTTAAGTAAAAACTCTATCACTTTGTTTACAGTTTCGTCTTTGTTTACCATTTCTGCCATCTGCCAACGGGAAATAAAGTTTTCCAACGTCAACTCGGAATTGCTGTAACTTTCCCAATATTTATTGAATAATTCGGTCAACTGCAACTTGTCCGCTGTAAGTATCACGTCTCGAAGTAAACTTTCACACATTTTCGAAGACAATTCCGGGAGTTTTTGCTCGTAAATGTGTTTTTTGATTATCTCCATCACTTCAACCGATGTGTCTCGTAAATGAACGATGTTGCTGAGGTTTTCGGCGGTGTCGCTGCCAAACATTCCTCGGAAATAGTCACTTGCTGAAATTAGGATTGGTTTTAAAGCGGCGATACTTCCGTTTGCACATTTCAGTTCCACCATTTCAACTTTGTCGTCGACCGACAGGTTGTAAAGATGGGACAACATTTTCGAACAGGTTTCCATTGATGGATGAGTACTGCAAATAAAAACCAAAAATACAATGTGTTAGGTATGAATGATTCACGATTTGTCAATTTCATACTCGGGGCTCCAAACTTCGAGTTAAGAGTCTACGCCGTGGCTAGCAATGAGAACAACGTGGTGATGGCGTTTGGAAAAGACTTGTGGCGCCGTCTGGTGGAAGAAAGTAAAAATGATTCGTGAATAAAGTCGCTCAGTTAAACGGTAAAGTTTTATAAATGTTTATATGAATTAAAATTACACTACGATATTGTTGAAATATGGTAAATAAACATTGGCATTATTAATTCAGGATGCAAGTTGGCCACCAGCTGTTTTGAAAGCGACATATCTGCGATCTTGAATAAGTCGCCGATAAAAGAACGTCAGTGTTGTGTTTAGTTCTTGTTCGCCTTTGATTGTATAAATTAGACATTTTTTTTCATTTCTTTACTGCTTTCGATATCTGTGTCCATTTGAACTGGATTCCCAAAGAAGGGTTTATCTAAAACCTGCAGTAGTGGAAGCGCTTTTGCGTGTATGATCGCACGGGAACATCCAGTGTTCATCAATGTCAGTGTAGTGATCGCATGGATATTCCATTAAAAAATAATAAGTTTATTAATTCTAAATTTTAAAATTTTTCTTTATGACATACCTGCCACTAAGAAAAAAAAACTATACAGTAAATGAAGTATTATGTTACCGGTATATATTTTCTAATTATCTTGCTATTTATTAGCTTACCTTCAATTTAGTCTGGCACAAGACAGGAAAACAGGAAGATGTTGTGGATTAATTCGGACTTCTGTCAGTTTTAGTTGAAAACACGGTACAAAATAAAACTGATGTGATCGGTTGAACAATTTTATTTGAACTAAACTTAAAGATATAAATACACACAGGAAATAACAAATGCGGGTAATTAAAAAATCATGACAGCACACTCTGGTGACTATTTGTCACACTCACTTTTTAACTTCCAACATGAATAAATAACAAAACAATAATACACTAATAAATATCACTTCATATAATAATTGACAATAATATTGAAAAGAATATACAGTACATAAATTAAATAATAATCCAACAGAAGAGAAAGAAGAAAACAAATTGGGTAGAAAGAGAACGAAAATAAATCAAGAACAAAAAAATGTCATGCGATTAATGGAATTTTTTTTTTTTTTAAGTTAAAAATTTAAAAATGTTGACTATCCGAGTTGAAATGTAAAATAATAAATAAAAGTAATCGAAATATCATTTATTCCTAACAAAATATCTAACCAATGATAAATATTTTCGCCTTCCAAAAGACCTTTGGTGTCGACCAACAGGTCCGAGTTACTGTATGATAACTCGGACCTGTTTGCGAGTAGCTTGGACTTGATAATGTGTGTGTAGAGATCGTTAGCCAATACGGTTTGTAGTTTGGACTCGTGGGACAGTACGAAAGACTGGTCGGAGAGTAAGACGGACTTGTCGGACTGTATATCGAACTCGGCGGACTGTACGAAGGACTACTCAGTGAATATCTTGGACTCGTTGGTGAATACCTCGGTGATGAGGGAGAGTAACTAGGATTCGTCGGCGAATATTTCGGACTTGTTGGACTGTACTTCGACCTTCTGGGCGAATATTTCGAACTGAATCCAAGAATGATAGATTCCTCATCGAAAATATTTTTTAAGATTTCTCGCGCTTTTTCGGCTGTAAGAACAATTTTTCGTTCCTGAGATTCTTCGTCGATTTCTTTCCATTCCGCGATTAACTCCCATTCATTTTTCTTGATTATCGGTTGTAATCGATGATACGTAGCTATTTGTTATCGGTTTTATGCTTTTTCCCGGGAAAAAAGCAAAATATGCTTTTTAATAAAAAATATCTGTGTTAAGCCATAAAATTTTTTTTTATGCTTTTATGCATTTATCCGTTTAAGGTCAGTTAGCAACTACAATGACCATACCATCACATTATAAACGTCTCTATTCAATAACACAATTTCAAAATATTTCTCAATCTATATGTGTTACCGGTACACAATCCTAAATATTACACAATTCGTAATTATACAATCTAACAATGCTCATTGTCCCAATGGGATTCAGAGACCACCAACAAAACAAAAATCTAATAAAAACCAACCAATTTTGGAAGGAGAACAAGAACTCCAAATCTCATTGCAAGCAGAAACAGAAAATAAAGAAGTGAGGAAAGAAGAGAAAAGATAACCAGTAATCCCCTATTGGTTCCATCGAAAGCATGACCACTTGCAGTGTACTAATGGGGAAAACACGAGACGGCTAGAGCTTGGAGGTTTACCACCCCCCAGTGTATATAAAAATCAAATTTATTTTGACAGATACATTTCACAATGTTGATGTAATTAACCCTGATGAGTTATTTTTGTACCATGCAGACGAATGCAGTTATCTTTTCAACACATGAATAACCTTATTGTACTTTTCACTTAAGCATTACATTGATAGTGATGTACTAATGTATTATACCCCATTTACACTGCACATGTGAATGCATATCCTTCATTCAATGTGAACTCAAAATCGATTCATCGATTTAGATCCAAGATCCAAACATGATTAAAACTTAATTCGTGAACAAAGTACTCAAAACTTGGTTGAAGACTCAAACTAAATCCAATCCTGCACCTTCCTATTAGTAAACAATATTTCTTCTACACACAGGTAGTAAGTGTTATGGGTCAACCATAGTAGCCAAATCAAAATTTGATTTCATTCTAACTTAATTTTTTTTATCATCTTGGACTTATTATTTACTATCCACAGTATAAACAATGTATAACCTTCTCATTTATGATTTTGATTATACCTCACAATAACATCATCAAACTTAATGATTTAAAAATTTTATGCTAGAAATTAAACCACCCAGTAAGACTTACTGACTGTTTAAATAATATCTGAACAACAATTTTAAAATATTTTAATTTTTAAACTTTTTTCCCAGTTCTAAAACAGCGGCTAATATAATTCAATAATTAATTTCAATAAAACATTGGATAACAATTTAATCTGCAATAATGTCTATTCTATAGCTCTAAAATTAAACAGGAAAATCTCATGAGCTGTGCTAAAGAAAATCTTTACTTTTTGCAATTTTCTTGTTTAAGTTCACCTTAGAAACGATGCAGCCAGAGCTATACATTTTGCAAGACTCACATATTGCGAAGGCTGTTCGGAAGCGGCAGAATAATGAGATAGACGTAACAGAATTTCTCGAGGCGATATTGAAAATTATGACGAGTAGCTTAACCGATGCAACCATATTACCAGTTATGAATAATGTTCCCGTTCCTGAAGACGCTGCAGTTGCACCGACACTAGCACCGGTCACGCACAGAGACGTTGTTTCCACACGAAGAACTGTTAGAATCGATGCAAGCAATGAAGATCAGATTGGAGTACAAGGAAGAAGCCGGAGACGGGGACGGGGACGTGGTCGTGGTCGTGGTCGTGGCCATGGTCGTGGAAAAACAGCAAATGTTAATTCGGTCGTTCTACAACAATTGACGGCTCAGAATCTGAAGTCGAAGAAACACGACAGCCTGAATTCGAAGAACCACAACAGCCGGAAATTGAAGAAACACGACGGCCTGAATTTTTTGCTTATTTTTCCCGAATTCCCAGTACCTGTTTTAGTATAATTGTATAATTTTCAAAACGTTTTGGCGCAAAAGTATTTTTAAAAAATCGAGACAAGAGGGGGCAAACATACACTCGCTATGCCGCGGCCGTATTACCAATCGCGGCCGGGCATGTCCGCGATTCCCGTACTAACTAAAAAACCTCAAAAAAAATTTTTTTTTAATAAATTTATAATAGGCTGGGACGATATTAGGCTGGGACGATATTAGGCTGGGATGATAATAGGCTGGGACGATTTAGAGAATAACTTACATTAATAATAGGCCACGGTGATAATAGGCTGGCGCGATTAGAGGCTGGGACGATATTAAGCCGGGGTGATAATAGGCTGGGACGATTTAGAGAATAACTTAAATTAATAAAAGGCCACGGTGATAATAGGCTGGCATGATTAGAGGCTGGGACGATATTAGGCCGGGACGATAATAGGCTGGGACGAAAAGAGGCCGGCGATTTATTTCTATTACAAATTGAGGCTGAATTGCCTAGGCCAGGTTGAAAAGAGGCTGGCACGATATGAAGCCCCAGATTATTTTTGCCACTCATTCAATATAGGTTCAGCAATAATCATTCAGGTTAAGAGAGAAATTATGGTTCAAATGTACCATTTATTTTGTATAAATTTCTACAACCAAATCTACGTTTACAAGTTCATCTACTGTATAGTGTCAGCTCAGGCCCCACACCACTACTAAGACTTATATTATAAGAAAAACAACAATCTAAAAACAAATTAACTATAATAGCAATACTTGTACCTATATAGAATTAAAACGGGCGCGCCAAAAGATACCATTCCCAGCATATAAGTTATGCTTTAGGATCGCCAGCAACTGCTACTCTTGTGTGGACATTATCAAACAGTCCACTTTAGTAGAAGATGACTGAGAATAAGTTATACCACTCACCAGAGGGCCACGAATGGCGTGGTTGAACAGTTTCCACCAATACTAGTCCATTTAGCCGAAAATTACTAAAAACCACAAATCTGCATATGTATGTTGATCATCCCATCAGTTCAAAGTATGTTTCATACATATGCTGATGCTATTGGTTGTGGTTCTGATTAGTCGCCAAGTGTTATTATATAAAAAATTTTTATGAAAAAACTCTTGCAACCCTTTTGCAACACTATAAACTCGCAGATGATCATAAAAGCAAATATTTTAAACTAGATATCAAATAACCCTTTCAATAAATATTCTCACTCATTTCTAAAAACATCAGTTTCTTTCTTTTTTGTTGTAGTTCCGAAAGATTCTCTTCGGTATATACAACGTGAGAAGTTTCCAAATGTACACGATTTCGACATTAGCGATCTGAGCGATCACGCTGTAAAGACCCGAGATGCGCTTCCAGGTTATTCCATGCTATATATACGCTAGAAAAACCAACGGTATCTTAGCAGCGCCCGCCACAGTGTGAACCCGCGCGTTGCAGCTTTTAGGGCTCTGAATTTACACACTTCAAAGAATTGTGTGCATTCAGAATTCAAGAGGTTTGAGAATTTCCATACAAACTTTGTAATTAAATACAGTAACTACTGTACCTGCCAAAAAAAGAAACTGCATAAACAAAATCCCCAACCGTCCTACAAAACTCAAAACTTCTTAATAAAAAAAAAATACAAATCTTAATTGTATTAGTATTACTAAATGATAAATTAACAAAACTTGATGAATTGACGACCAAGTCTATGCGTCATATGTAAAAGGTAATTTACAAATATAAGTAAATGCTACTTTTTACCTTTAAAAGTTTATTAAAGTTTATTTTACGGTATTTATTTTCTCTTTAAAATGACTTTAAATAAATGTAACACTCAAAGTACAGTCCCGTAATAATTTACTCCTTTTTAACTTTCTAATTTTCAATATACAATTTACTGTTAAGAAATAATCTGATTTATTTTTATAAGCTCATGTAAGTTAAGAGTTTCTTAGCAAAGCAAAGTACCAATACCACTGTTGAAAACCTTCAGCATCACAATAGACATAAGATGTTATACCACAAAATACAATGAAGAAAAAGTGGAAAACAAGCTCCAGAGCGTATTTTAGTTTTAATAATGTTTTAATGCGACCACCATGTGCCGCCACAATCGATGAGGGGCATCAAGAATAGCATAGGCTGAGTTAAGAGTGAGGCTTCTGTATATCTTTATTCTGTGGTGATACCTTTCTTACATCTAGCACAGAATTGCACGCACTAATAATTCACAACATCATTTGATAATCATAAAATGTTGTTCAAAGTCCCCTCCCCATGAGACATGTGACTTAAGGTCGCCAGCGGATGCTCTGACTATATGAGAACTATCAGAAAACTACCAATTTGCACTTTTTATTGTACAGTATAAAGAAAATTACGGTACAATTAATTCCAACAATATATTGATTTATTTATGAATTTTTTATAGGATGATTATTGTCCTTTGTTTTTCGGTGATACAAGAGAAGTTACACACTGTAAATTTAAACAGCTACAATTCAGGATTTTAAAGTGTCAAAAGTTGTAGCCATTTCTTAGTCATTTGAGCAGTCTAAAAATAATGCACTTGGCAGACAAATAGTATGTGTTAAGAATCTAATTCCACATTAAGTCATTGAAAAAACACTATATTTTAGAAGGCTTTAAATTTGTACATCTAATATTTAGTTTCGCATCTGACTTGAAGCCAATTTTAGACATTTGGATTTACAGTGCAAGAGAAGTTGAAGCGAAAGTGTTGTGTATTTTCTCGCCCTTTGAGAGAAAAATCTGAAACAGCTTTGCTTTAATAATGTAGCATGACATACAGCTACAGTTGTCAAGGAGTTCTCTCCTGGCCAACGGTGCTGGTTCGGAATCATTAAAGAGAGACATGTCGGAACTCATTTAATTCTTTCTGTGATTGTATATCTGAGGTATCTTGTAGGCATAACATGAAGATATACTACAGAAAGTTTTAAAGATAAGGCAGACTTTAGGAGAAGCCCTGCAAAAATTAAACTTTTATGAGTTGATAAAATGACCCAGCTATGAATTTTGGGTCGATAAAGTATAACGGTTGATAAAATGACCGTCATAAAGTGATCAGGACCCATCCAGTATGACTTATTAGCCAACAAGGCATGACTAATATTTCTGATAAGTAAGAAAGAAGCAAAGAAAGTAAAGACTATATAAGCAACTTGAAAAATCCAAGTTTTGGAAAGCTTGCTTGAAATTTACCATTAATTTTAAAAAAATTTACAAATAGAATTGGCAGTAACATATAACAAATCTTAAATTAATGACCGACATTATACCTTATTCTCATGGGATACCGAAGTTGACAAGTTAAGGAATTGCGATAAAAAAAACTGTGTCGGGGAGCAATTTGGAGATCCAGGAAGGATTACAAGGAAATGGCAACTATTAGGATCCAGAGTGGAACGGCCGGAATGGAGGAAGACAACATCAGAAGAAATATTATTGGCAGAGTGCTCAATAACAGTGGCGATCTATTAAGCAGAGACATCTAACCGCACCCGACATAAAATTTTATATAAACCAAAAGAAGATCAAGTATTTAAAAGTGAATAAGAAACTTGAACTAAATCAACTAAAGATGCCTATATATGATAAGGTCGCAGCCAATTTAATAGCAACAGTTACAACTTTAGAAGCAGCTCAATCAGAAAGACAATTGTACTGTATATGCTAGAAAATATAGACTAGCTAAATTCACCAGACAATCAGAGGAAGCTTGGACACTATATATCAGCTAATTTGAAAAATATTGTCAGCTAAATAAGGCTAATGATACAGAAAGAAAACAAACAGTAAGAATTGATGCTTGCAACTTAATTAGAGATTTATTACATCCAGAGAAAGTTGATGACAAGGCAGTGATTTATTCATTAGTAAAAAAGAAAGTCTCCAACCATTTCCTGTCAATTATTCGTCTTTTGGTTCAAAAATTTAAGTTAACCAAACTCAAGCATCAGTCAAGTAAAACCGTAGCAAAGTTCTTGGCCAACCTAAAGACGCAGGATCGTCTGTGTTAATATCCAAATTAAAAAGCAATTGAGGATGCGATCTTGAACCAATTTGTATTTGGAATCAATAATGACGCATTGAGACTTTGTTTATTAGAAGATCAATTGGACCTAGCTAAAACTGTGAAGTTGGCTCAAGCAGCAGAGATAGCTGCACAAGGTCAACTAGTTTATTAAGGAAAAAACGAGGTTAAAGAAGGTACCAGTACCATACCAACCACATCTGCAGATGTGAATCGGCTTAACAGAACAACTAATAGAACAAAACCTGCCCAATTTAGGCAGAACATCCAAAACAAGAGGTTCCAGAGAAATGTAGCAAACAGCTCAGCAACTACCACATCAGGATTCTATCCAAACAGTTCTAACACAAACCAGCAGCCCCAGCCCAGAATCAACAATTTGTGACACCTTATCATGGCAACACTAGCACCAAGTCACAATGCAGTTCTTACTGGGTATTATGGTATAGACCACAGAAATGTGGTAAAATTGGGCATATAGGGCGTGTTTGCCTAAACAGATCACTTTTATCACCCTCTGGAACACAATCAACAAACAATGCTAATACAGTAGTAATTTTTGTCAACGACGGGTTAATGTGATTCTGTTAGGAAGTGAAGTGGTTTCAACTTAATTGCGACTTTATTATTAGTGTACTGATCATGACTTTGTAAGTGTAAATGCTCGACTCGGTATTTCGTAAAGTCTAGTTCACTTTGGAATTATAAATGTCCAATGTGTTCTATTTATTAAATCGCCAACAACTCAGGCTTTAAGAAATACTCAAAATGTGGAAGTTCTTAATTTAGAAAGGTAAAAAAAAATTATTTTAAAAATTATCTGTATATATAAAGCCAAACTGGTTTTAATGACAGTTCAGTTGAGAAAACTAGTACAAGAAACTTCACACTTTATACATCATTTGATATCCCTGACTGTACCTTGGCGTCATAATTCGTTTATTTTTTATAAACCGAAACCAACAAAATACCAACATATAAACAGATTTATGTTTATGCCTAAAGTCATTTCATAGTTATTGCATTTAGCAGCCACCCACAAAAATGATCATGTTAACTGCTGTGTTGTAATTCAACAAAATTCAATCTCCATTTCCTATATGAAACTACACCAAAATCAAATTATTATATATATAAAAAAAAAAAAAAAAGAAATTTTCCCCGTCCCCAGAATAAAAAGAATGTACGGTACCACAAAGTTAAATTTCTTTTCTTTATATGACTTCTGTGAGAAAACAGCTACTTTGCATACTATACTGGTACTTATTATTACAAGTATTACATTTAATAAATTATAATATATATTACTGGTTTTCTGAGACCAATTAATAGAACCAACGACTCAATAAATGATTAATTTACTATGGTATTGTATATACAGTATATATTGTATACATATATGATGGTATATATTGTATACAATATATACCATCATACTTGTATATATTTTAATTTTTATAGAATTCACGAGTTTAAATGCTTCATTTTTCACTTTTTCATACGTACAAAAAAGATTTCCAGTACCTCTATAGTCTGCTATAATCTCTAGTAAAAATAATTAGAGGTACTGGAAATCTTTTTTGTACGTATGAAAAAGTGAAAAAATGAAGCATTTAAGCTCGTGAATTCTATAAAAATTAAAATACCCTTCTTTTGGGAGTGTGCGTGTTGACTTGAAATGAGCACACCTGAAGATAATTACGTGATTATCACAACAGGAGATCAAGACTTAAAGTAGATTTCAGGCGACACTATAAACTCACTTCATTTTCAACCACAAGGTCACAAAAACTACAAAATATTATTTTTATTATTTCTATACAAATTAATAATATCTAAATTACACAATATACACAATATTCTTATTTACAATGAAATTCTAAATACGATCTACATACGAATGATTACACAAGAAAAACTAACAAATCACACATCAGATTGACTCCCACTTTTCATAAACAACGAATTAATATGTACATTTGAGTAAATCGCAGGCAAAAACCTCTGTCTCCCATTTTTCTCCCCACCAAATAAATTCCCTACCAACTTCCACACTCCAAATGCCTTTTTCGACCAAAACCACATCCCACTGTAAATCCCACCCGCAAAAGACATGAAAATCTTCAACATAAAAATTTCCAAATTAAGCTCTAATACACTGTCACCTCTTACTCTCTTAACCAAATATTCACAAAAATTCACTCCAAGCACAAAAACTATGGGAATCACATACAAAACACACAGAACCCCCACTTTGACCTGAATACCCCTTTCTTCTCCAAACACATTCCCTTCCCCAGAATTCCTCGCACATCGAAACGCAGCAAAAACAAATCCAAGCCCCAAAATGACGTAAACAAACTTAGGTACCAAAATAAAAGTAAATAAATTCCAAATGTTTCCTTGCCCTACAAGACAAGTAGCAATAAGTTCATCTGCGTCCACTACCCTCATGACCACCGCATACATGGTTTGTGCAGCTGGGAGACCCCAAGCAAAAATATGAAAAACGTTATTAAATCGTTCAACACATTCGGCACTCCAATTAAGTCCGAATGTCAAATACCAAGTGAAAGAAATGACAACCCACCAAATATTTGATGCCATATCGAAATAATAACACAACAAAAACACCAAAACGCATTTTTTGTTGGTGTAAACATCATTTACGCACGAAATTACATCACGGCCAAGTAAAAATGCCACCAAATGTCCAATACTATAGATATTCGACGCAACTACAATAAAAATAACAAATCTTTCCTGCATTTTGAATTTTTCAGAGTCAATTAAAAATGTAATAATTGTGACCAAAGTAACCACAAAGCACAAAATAGACCACACAGTAACCCATACCTCTGCTAACAGTTTATCCTCGCTTCCAAACAGCAAATTTCCACGACACAACGACACACAACTGTCAGTTTCGTTCACAACAAAAACGCATAAATCGTCATTTTTCTCAGACGGCACCTCTGGAGTTTTTTTCTTGAGTTGTTTCCCTACATTTCCCGACTTCAGTTTACTTTTCACACGTCTACTTCTAGTTGAAAACGGTAAAATGCCATCTTTATTTCCATCTTTTTCTCCCGGTCCGACCATGCACATGTGTTTTCTGTTGTTTTCGTTCGGAAATTTCGAGCAATTAAGAGATGAAGGCCAGGGGAAGCCGAATTCCTGCAACACGGGTTCGCACCGGGAACGGACTCCCTCGCAGAGGGCGCGGCACGGACCGATGGGTTTGGGAACCTTTTCCGTGCACAGCGGGACGTACACGGAGCAGAGAAATAGTCGAAGTTGACTCGAACAGCCGTATTGAATTAAAGGTGAAAATGTCTGCAGTTGTAGTTCGGCGTCTTGTTGATGTTCGTGGCCTACAAAGTTCGGCATGCTGGTCACGTTGTAACCGAGTCCGCGGCATAGTTCGATGCGGATTGGATCGCACGATTGTTTCAAACTTTCTGCGGTGATCGGAAATGTGAAGAAAATGAGGAATGTGAAAAATAGATCCATTTTGTATTGGTGATTGAGTGTGGAAAGGATAATGCTGCTGCTGCTGGTCACTGTGTGATGTGGCACGTGGTGTGAAGCAAGGTAACTAGAATGTGTGGAGAGGAATGAGGTTAATAAGGTGAAGTATGCAGAGGTGTGTTTGGTGGCCAATGAGAAACAAGTAATTATCTTTCCTTGAAAAGTATTGTGTTGCTAAAGGTTTGGTGACAGCAGGGAGTAAAGCCCAATAATGACAAGAAAAGAGAAAGAAATTTTTACTCAATTTATATATCCCACATAACATTTTTGATCGAATTAGACCAAATATAGACAGATTTTAGAGAGACAAAATTAATTTTACATAAAGCATTATTTTACTGCATCATTGCGCAAACATTATTTCATAATGTTATGAATCCAGGATGATATTTCTATCTGTTTTTAATATTAAATAAAACAATTTATACAGTACAGTACTTATTTATTATGCATATTTAATTCAAAACTAAATATTTTCTTTATGAAGTGAGTTATGCCTTGTAACAAGTTAAAACTACCTAAAGCAAAGTGTATTTATTTTACAGCTTGATAGTATTAAAGCCTATAATGACTGCTAATTGTTTGCCAAATCCATTACTGAACTTTAAGAATGCTCAAATAACTAAAAAAATTTTCCGAATTACTTTATAAGCACTAGAAATCCTTAGCTTTAGTCTTTTTATTAATTTTCAATACATTAAACATTTTTTCATAATTAAATTGTTTATTGACAACAACCCGACGAGAGTACCAAACAAGTTGCATAGTTAGTGACAAAAGCCATAACCAGTCCACTACTGTTACCGTATTGAATTTGGATCATAATGCCCCAAATTGGAAATGTGCAAGTTAAGCCTCAGATTATAATTGAAGAATATTACATCTTTTAAATATAGTGAAACAATAGGTGCACTTACAAGTTAGATTGTCCTTATTTAAAAATAAAATAATTAACTACTAAGAATCTGGATAACTACCACTCCAGTGTTTAGTGTCATTTCGTTAAAGCCAGACGTAAAACACAGCACAACATTACTTTACAATAGTATATTGCATGCAGTATAAAGAAAAACTTATTACTGAATCACACTGATAATTAGAGACCGGATTTATAAACCAAAAAAAAAAAATCGCGTTTTATGGCATAACATAAGCCCTTAAAAATTACAAAAATAAGCCTTAAAAATTTTTTTTTATGCCAAATAAATTTTCAGTTTCTGCTTAAACAAAAACATTTAATCATTTAAAAAAATCGTTTCAACTGCAAATTAATAACATTTCCAAGTGTTTAACTGTCGTATTATGCCGTTTTTATATCAGTTAAAATACATGTAAACCTTGAAAAATATCGCTCTACTTCACAACTAATGGGAGCACATTTAAAATTCTCAATTTTGTGATTAAAATGTTTAAATTGATCGTTTATGTAGAAAATAAATGTACGTTTTGGGTATGCTTACCAAAACGCACATTTAACATAACGTTTTCTTAACGTTTTATGCTTTTTCCCCGCATAAAAAGCAAAATATGCGATTTTACCAAAAAACGCCTTATGCCATAAAAATTTTTTCTATGCATTTATGCATTTATCCGTTCTCTACTGATAATCATCCGAATGCAATATTCTATTTTTGTCATTTCACAATTTACCTTATGCAATGTATCTTCTAAAAAAATAACGCTGTGCCGCAACAATTGTAAATCTGTGATGATATCTGCCAAAAATGTTTACAGATGTAAACAGAGTTATTTGGCAACAACATTTGATAATTTGTTACTATTGCCTTGTTAAAAAAACAACATTTAACTGTAAGTAATATGAATAGATGCATTCTAAGATGTTTCAACAAGCACCCAGCATGGTCATAAAGTAAAGTACCTTATTAGAAATGTTAACTACCGGTATTAGTAAGTTTAAATTTCTTTCAATAGTGCAGTCAACAATGCTATCCAGAGAAGAGTTGCGTCAATATTTTAGAAACACATTAAAAAAAATTGCCAAATTAAAAATATCAGAGTGCGAATAAATACAGTTTATGAGTATTTTTGTTTTTTAAGTTTAGTTCTTTCTTTTTTAAAAAACTAAAGTTCAGGAAATTTATACTTTGCAAGAATATTTGAAATAAAATGTCCAGCACGGTAATTAAAGCTAGTATGTTCTAATGAACTAATGTTACGTATAGACGTTAATAATATTAGAAAAATTACCAATTGATCCAACAGGTGCAACTACAATCACCAAGAAGTAAAAGAAAAAATCACATAAAAATAGCATTCAGAAAATCAAATAAAATCATTTACAATCTGATCTGCATTTGAATTTAAATGTTGTGATAGAAGACCCAAAGAAACAATTATAAGTGATGCAAAAGATCTTAAAATTTCTAAGTTTACCTTTTTTACATTTTTACACTGTGCCTGTACTGTATTAACAAAAAAAAAAGAGAAAGTAAGTTGAAAGTGCTAACATGAAAGTATCAATGCATACAATATCAGCTGAAAGAAAGACTTCTAGTATAAATAAGATTATACCAATGCAATAATACAAGCAAATGAAGTGGATTTGTGCAGCAAAATCAAGCAATGCAGTTAGATGATGAATTTAAAAAGTATTTCTTTATTTTATCCGAAATTAGAAACCATATATTTACTTTCTGAATCAATTATTGTAAAAATAAGTGATGAAATTAATCAGAACTTTCCATCGCTGAAGACTTTTAACGAGAAATATTGTCATAAACCCATGAATAATTATTTACATAATTATGAAAACAAATTATACACGTATATAGCTAGTTCAATAATAATAAAGCTAATAAGAAACACCATGCACCCATTCCACTCTTACCAGAGTAATATAAAACGAATCACATTTTACATTTAATTTTTTTTTCCACATTTATAGTGTAATAAATACAATTTATTTATTTAAACATACAGCACTCCACAGGAGTATTATAAACTGGGTTTGCAACAGATGCAACTTAAGTTTTTTTAACAGAAATTAGTATACAGTGGGACATACATTTCTTAAGAGAGCAAGTAAAAATTTTACATCAAACTTCATAGAGAAGAGAGAAATTTTAACAATTAGACTGCATTTCGTTTGAATAATTTCAATGAATTCCCAAGAACATTACTCAATAAGTAAAGTGTGAATAGATTTTCATTTATCATTCTCTCATCTATTTTGTAAAGTTAAAAGACCATGGTAGTGTAATCATAGGTTTATACTAAGCAAAAAATTATCTTATTAATGCAGCCAATAAGAAATAAAAATCCCCACACCTCGTATGCAAAAACTACGTACCGGTATTAAAGATCCAAATCTTCACTGCAATAGAGATGATTGAAGTCAAAGTTTGCATTGTAATCAAAGAGATAAAAGAGATATTGATACCCGCAATCTACGAATGAATTCAAAATAAAAGTCGTACCACAACTAATTAACATCCATGTCAAGATCCGCATTGTTCATAAAGAAAAAGAAAGTGCGGCGAGACTGGGTAGAAATTTTCTAAAACACACATGACTTACATAAAATTCCAACAAATAGAGTCAAGAAAATAAACATTTCCAACAATGTTGTCAATTTCCCTTTCTGATAGAAAGTTACTACATTCAAATTCCGTTAAAAAGAAGCTCAAGAAACCGAAAATTTCGTCCGTTATAGCGGGTTTTCGTTGTATCCAGAACCCCGATATAACGAAATTGTTCGTTGTAACGAGTTTCTTTTCGTTATAACGCAATTAACCACTACACTTTAGTATCAATAAATGATGTTGTTGTAAACAAGATTAACTGCAAGAATAAACAAATTAGATGAAAAAATGATGACTAAACATACCGTATTGTAATAATTGTAAGTTTGCAAGAAGAGAAGAAGAAATATTGCTTAAAGTTAAGTTTGCAAGAACCATACTTGAATTAAAACTAAAAAAATATAGCTACTTGGATAGTTTCTAGAAGTAACAACTATTCGCCTTTGCCGCGTTAATGTACTCGGCGAGGCCAAATCTATCGTCCACGTGACATAGGTTCGGACAGAGAGATGCGACTTCCACTAACTGATAACCACGTGACTAACCAACTGATTCAGCAGACTCACTATTCTAAGAGCCTACTGTAATAAGAGCCTTATGAGATCATAGACATTCTTGCTTGGCCACACCAAAAGGTCATTGTATGACCACCCACACCCAATTTTCAGACAACAGAATCTCTATTTTGCAAAACTCAGAAACAATTAGCGATAGTATCAAAATCAGCCGAACTTGGAAATTGTTGATCTAAATTACCACCTAATGTAACGCACTGACAAGCATCGTATAAGGCATCTCCTCGAGATTAATGCCAAGAACACCAACTGGCACAAAAATAGCCGTTATAGAAAATCGAACAAATCATTTGCAATCTGATCTAGATTTAAATTTAAATGGTCTGCTGTCATACCAAAAATATGTTGAAATAAACTTCGTACACGCGTGGTTAGGGTTTTAAGGTCAACAACATTTTAATCTTTTTAATTCCCCCCTTATATACAGAGTAAAGGTCACGTGATAATAACGTCATCGCGACTCAAGTTCAAATCCCATTACAACTTCTCTATAACATTCATTTCGATTCAATTTGACTTCCAACAAAATACAACAATAAGTGATGCATAGATCTTGAAATTTCTAATAATTTTTTTTATATTTTAAAAAACATTTGTAAAAGAAGAAGAAAAAAATTAAACATACTAAATATCAGTGCATACTCGCTGAAAGAGAGGTCTCTACAATTGATGCATAATGTTACACTAAGAAATTTTACACTTTGTAGACGACGACGACTTTCGACTATCGACCATCACTGACCATAATAAAAACATATAATCATTTACATAATTACATAAACTAATTATAGTTTAGATCACACTAACTAACAGTAATACAGCTAATTAGAACACCACTTCTTCACCCTTAACTAATACAAAACTAAGTCCATTAAATATTACATTTAAAATTGCATTTAATTTGCATAGGAAATAGGACATTTTTGAAAAAGTGTACGTTTTCTTTTTATATTTTTACACTTACCTGTACGTAAGTTATTAACGAAGAAAGTGTAAAAAAGAGAAAAGTAAACGACATAAAGTTTGGGACATAATGAAATCCCCCACCCCCCCCCCCCCACCAAGCATGAGGATCCAATAGACTGATCAACAACCTGCCCGATGGAAAAGAATTCGCGAAACCTGAACCCAAAAACCCTTTATTGGATTTCATAAATTTGACAATACCGTACTCATTAGTTAACGAAAGCTTTGCAATTCGTTTTTTATAGATTTAACATTTGAGATTCTATTATCAAACAGCGAAGTGATTTACGTTCATGTAAGACAAATAAGAAAATATAAGCTAACAATTTCATTAATATAGGTACATAATTTGTTTTATTAGAGAAACTTCAGAACATTGCTGAAGGAGTCAAGGAACTGAAGAAAAATAGTAATTGTGGGAGGGTCGAAAAAATTCAAATTTCGTGTACAACATCTGTGGGATATATCTACTGTTGTCATAATTTTTTATTTTATTTTATTTTATTTTGAATTAATTGTGCTCAGGTTAGAAGTGAAGTAAAATGAGAATAATACAAATGTAAGCTTAGGAGACTGGCGTTTAAGCTCTAATGACACAAAACAAGTCAAATTTATTAACTTTGGCTTAATTACAACTATTACTAACACAGTTCCAAATTTTGAAAAATTTAAAAAACTAAGTTACGACAATATTTTGTCAATTGTAATTCAGGTAAGCAATAAACAACAGATTTCATGTAGAGGTAGAGCAGGAAAAACAATGCTTAAATCGCCAGTGGCTACTTTGGCCATATCATATGCGACCTTGTCACATGTCCTTAACTTATCTCAGTTCTATAAATTAAGTCAGAAGTAAGCAAAGACCATCAATTAATAATGAGGATATATTATTAACACACTCTTTTCCCTGACCTTGTGAGAGGGCGGAAGTCCCGTTCTGCGCCTGCGCGCGAGATAAGCATTGAATAAAGTCAGTTCGTTTCAACTTCCAAACCCAAGCAGTCGTTCATTTCCAAGTCCGGCTGGACCGGCAGTTTTCAAGCATGGAAACCCAGAATGACCGCGGGGCACTCTACAACTCAACCCCCGGTGGCGAGCCAGTGCGGAGGAGCAAGTTAAGGGATTCAAGGGAAAGCAGGCCCCCCTGGGAACTCTTACAACCTAATGTAATTAATAATAATATATACTTAAGCATATTACCGTATGTAAATAATACATTTTGTGTCAAAGAAATCACTTGTGGTACAAAAATGCACACTGTCCATAATGAATTAGAATTCAGTTATCAGATAAACTAAAGTTTCTTGTACCTAAAAGAACAGATGACTGGTAAACCAGAAGTTGAAACCGTATCTAAAGCTGAAATTTTTTTAATAATTAGACCTCAGTGAAACAATTCGCATGTTCAATTCCTCTTTCAAAGAAGAAGAATTTTCATAAATAAAAGTATGGTATCATACCATGTCTAATTTGTATAAGTCATAATCATAATATTTTATACATGATTCCATAGCCAATGGTCCACTGCAATCAATCAACTGATACTGAAGAAAGTTGCGCCCAATACCTTAAGAAGTCAAACTTGCACAAATCAGAAACATGAGAATAAAGAAAGAAAAATGAAGTGAGACACAAAATTAACGAAAAGGCAATGGCTGCTTGTCATATTAACTGTTATAGCTACATTGGCGGTTTCTTTCTAGAATAGTTTGAATATTTTTATTTTTTAACTTTAGTTCTTTCATTTTAGAACTAAAGTTCAGAAAATATGTATGATACTTTGCAAGAAGATTTAAAATTAAAGGCAACAATTTCAAGCAAATTATTTCCAAATAAACAAATTTCAGTCCAGTTCATTTAAGAATTACGTGTTACTTAAAATCACAAATGATACAAGGACAAGTCAATATATTGAATTGAAAAACTTCAATGCAACCCCCTACGTTTATTATCAATCTCTTTAAAATAATTGCTGGTAGTGCCCTTTGTGAGAAAATGAGACCTTGAGCATGCTGTAAATAGATTAGATAAGCAAATGCTGTCTTACGCATTAAGCAGTAGGTATAGTGACTTATAATATCAAACTTGTATAGTGTTTGTTTAGCTAAAAAGCACACACTAGCTGCATTCAGGAAGTCGTGTTTTGGTGTTTTAGGTTTTATGATGCCATTTCCGGTTTTGTTTGTGTTTAAGGTTAAAATATAACCAGAACACAAAACGCTGGATTTATTTGTGTTTGTGTTTTGATTGTGTTTTGTGTCACAAAACGTAAAATACAAAACCTAAAAACACCAAAACACCAAAACACAACTTTCTGAATGCAGTTAGTCTTTTAGATATTAAAAAGTAAAAATAATCATCCATTTAGAGAAGGCTGTGAGCTGAGTTTTCTATAAAACCAATAAAGAAGATAGTATAAGCTGATGGGTAGTTTACATCTTTATGGAACAAGTGTGTCTTGATCTTGAATCAGTACAAACTCCGACTGCAAACCAATTTACTAAAAACAAAATTGGGTCTGTAACTCTGTCAGTGAAATTAAAGCATTAGCAGACCGCTTAAAAGATGCGATAAATTTTCAAATTCCACAAACGGGAAATCAAACTGACAAGCCATTAACTTAATGCGCGACAGTGCAGCGCGGAATGTTTAGACACAAATGGATCCTAATTTTGAGAGAAACCAATGAGACAAATCTCAAACAATTCGCGCCCAATATTAAAACTAGCCAGACATGAACATTGTGGATTTAAATTACCACTTTATGCTACGCAAAAATGTTAAAAACTAATTTGAGATTAACTAGCCAACTTGAACAAAGTAACTATTATAAACAATGAAACAAAATTATTTGCATCACACCACCACACTATCAAACTCCTTGCTTTAAATTTAAATGGTCTGCTGGCAAACCCCAATTAGAATAATAAGTGATGCATAGATTTTGTAATTTCTAAGTTTTTTTTTTTGATATTTTAACACAGTACGGTACCTGTATTAAAAAAAATTTATAATAGAAAGAGAAAAAGTAAATTACTAAATATCAGTACATGTACATACTAGCTGAAAACAAGCCTCTGTGTAGTCCATATGATGCATAATGTTATACTAAGAAATTTTATTGATGAGGAGAAAACTTTCAATTGTTGAGCATCGACAATCATTGTTATAAACAAATTCATAATCATTTACATAATTACATAAACTAATTAAAGTTTAGATCACACTAATTGACAGTAATACAGCTAATAAGAACACCACTTTTCCACCCTTACTAATACAAAATAAGCCCATTTAAAATTACATTTTAAAATTAAATTTAATTTGGTTAGTACATGGCATAATAAATAAAAATTATTATTTTTCTATTCATTATTTTCAAATGTTCTCATTAACACACTGTTTGTTTTAGCAGAGCTTATCAGAAATAAAAATTCTCACACCGAGCAAAAACTGCAAATTAAAGATACAAACTCTCAATGCATTACGAGAGATAATTGAAGTCAAAGCTTGCATTGTAATCATGCTAATCAAAGAAGTAAATGCCCATTATTTGTCCTTCTCATTTTAAATACGGTATTCAAACTGGAATATTTTTTTTCTGGTAAACTGACATTCTGAGTTTGTTGTTATGATTTACTTTTTAGCGCAAACAGCTGGCTAAAAGAGATGAAGAATTTGGCAAAAAACTAAGAGGATGGCTAGTAAGATAGTGATGCAACACAACACATTTGTAGGAATACAAAGGCTTGAACCCAATATATAAATGTTAAGAATGGTAAGAAGCATTCTTTTGAATTGCCAATTGGACGAGCCATCTTGTTTCCTAAAAGACTTACTGTAGAAAAAGAAAGTTAATTTGCCCGCATCTTGCAAAGAAATCCAGTTGAAAACTGTACACTAAGTATACGGTACATCTCGTTAATTTATTTCAGTAGTATAGTCTGCAGTATGTCAGCTTAATGAGTGGATACTCCAAAATCCTTTTAAAATTATAATACTGGATAGTGAGTTTAAACTAAAATTTATCCAATTTAACCAAGCTTTATTTGTTAATTTTCATTTTTATTATAAAAATTTAGAAAAGAAAAATTAAATTATTTTTTACTTGTCATTTTGTGGAAGAACTTCAATGTAAACCCCATTTCTTCTTGGTTATAAATAATTGTTAGCAGTACCCTTTTTGAGAAAATGAAACCTTAAGCATAGATAGATTCATAGGTACCGTAGGTAATTACTAACATCAAACATAGTGACCACCATTTTTATCAGACTTCCATAGTTTTGAAATTGTTCACATAATCCATTACATATTAAAATTGAAAAGAAATTTAATCATCATTTAGCGAAGATTGTGAAATGTGTTTTTCCCAATGCATAAAGACGACGGCATAAGTTTATAAGAAGTTTCCGTAGTATTTACGAAATTCATGAAAAGATTGTAAGAAAATTTGCAGCATCAAACAACACTAAAATTACTTGAAAATAATATCTGGTGTAACATTCAGATGAAGGAACAACAATTGTACCATTTAGTGTCGGTGCTTATTAAAAGCAAAACTAACAACTTTTTCTCTCATCAGTTTTGTATTCAAAATTCAAATTCTAACGCGTTCTTGTGAGTTTTAAAATAACTAGACCTATATTTGTAATCAATGATAAGAATGAATAAAAAGAAGTCCTCCCAACTGCTTTTAAAATTTGCTGTTTGTCAGCCATAATAAAAATTGATGCTTAAATTAGATTTAAACAAATGACATTTCTTAAATTTTGATTGTTTCAACTGCAATTACAATTTGAATAGTGTTTTCATATCACTAAACTAATAAAAAAATCCAGAAATAAAAATGAGTGACTTCTAATGAAATAAAGTTTAAGATTAATTATTACATTTTTTGGTATCGTAGGTACGGTAGCTAATAATATCAAAAAACTTACAAATCGATCCAACAGTTGCAGCAACTATCACCAAAAAGTAAAAATACAGCACATGAAAATAACATACAAAAAATAAAACAAAATCATTTGCAGTCTGACCTGTGTTGGAATCGTAGTACAGTATTAACGTGTCGTGATATTTGGGGGTAAATCATGACAAAATCTGTCTTAACGGATTAACGTCATTCATGATAACATATTTTGTAACCTTACATAAGGAAAACTAGAAGTTGATTTGTTTGTATCCCATTCAATAGCCAATTTCAATAAGCTGCATTTGAAATTGATTGATCTGCTATCAGATCCAAGATTCAACAGTTAGTGATGCATACTGTAGCTCTTGACATTTCTAAGTTATGTTATTTTTTAAACTGTTATACAGTGCGTGTATTAACAAAAGACTATTACAAGAAAGAGAAAGCGTTGAAAATACTCCTAATAAGGGCGTACCAGCTAAAAGACATGCCTCTAATACAAATGATAATTACAGGTTTGATATACTAAGAAATTTTATACTTGAGCAAAACTTTCAATTGCTGAGAACTTTAATCAATAAGTAAAGTGTATAAGATTTTCATTCATCATTCTCTCTTCGGTCTCTGCCACTGTAAATTTAAATGGCCATAGCAAGATCATCATGGATATATCTTGTATACAAACCCTCAATGCATTACGAGAGATAATTGAAGTCAAAGTTTGCAATAGTGGCATACAAAGTTAAAAATCGGAAACAGATTATTTTGATTAAGTTGATTGGTGACGTTATTTGCACGACTGGGCAGCTCGTTAGACAGTAGTGCAAATGACGTCACCAATCAACTTAATTAAAATAATCTGATTCCGATTTTTAACTTTGTATGCAGCTAATGTAATCAAAGAGAGAAATACCATACCCATTTGTGCTTCTCGTTTTACATGATGGCCAGCAGCGCCCTAGTTTCATTAATGAGCAAATTAAGAGAGAGCAAAGATAGTAGTCGTCATCACAGAGAAAATCGGCGATTAATATTGCTTGTATTATACACCTGAACAAAACAAACGGAAAAACGTTTGCATTTTTGACTATTTACTTTAGCCACCATAATAAAAATAGATTGCAGAGACTGTATTTTATCCTACAAGATGTGTGCATCATCAAAAGAAAATTGTTGTAAACAAGAATAGCCGAATTAGATAAAAGAAATGATGACTGAACTTATTCTAATAACTTTAAGTTTGTGTCGAATTCAGTCAAAGAATTCGAGTTAAAATTTTAAATTTAATTGTAGAAATTGTAAATATTGAATCCAATTTTTAATTTCAAAATTAACACCAAATAGAAACTAATTTTCCGAGAAAATCCGTTACAACGTGTTAACGACGTAAATTCAAAGTATACTTACGGTAACTTAAGAAATTTAAATAAATAAATTGCGGAAACAATCAAACGCCAAACCACATTCAAAGTCTTCACATTCACTATTTAACTCTGTATTACAGAATTCACTATAGTAACTGAATCAAATCACCTAATCGCAATTCATTTCTCTCGCCATTGGAATTTTTGCATTTAACTGAATTTCATTAATTTCGCCTACAATCACCAGTTCCAATTAAACAGAATCATTTCTTTAATATTCCACAGCGATACTTTGCAAGAACGTCACTTGAAAACATTAAATGAGCTACATAATTTAATTAGTTGCTGCATTGAAAATAATGGCTATTTTTAAGTACATGTTAGTTAGTAACCTATACGAAATTGATCACTGTATAAGGCAAATTTGCAACTAGTTTAGAAGTGCATTTAAAGCATGTTGAAATGACACATTTTGCGTCAAAATAAAAAAAATGTTATAAATAAAAGTATCATGTCTAATTTGTATAGGTCATAATATTTGATGGCCCAAACAATAAACTGCTACTGAAAAATGATGTCCCCAATACTTTAGTAACTCAAATTTGCACAAATCAGAAATAAAATAAGAAAAGAGAATAAACAGAGTTGTGTATTATTATTTTTTAACTTGAGTTTTTTTATTTTAAAACTAAAGTTCTGAAAATTTTGATGACTCTGCAAAAGATTTTCAAAATATTTTCAAAATATTTTCAATTAACAAATTTCAGTCCAGTTTATTTTAAGAATTGTGTTACTTAATATTACACATGAAAAAAAAAAAAGTCATTTTACATGGAATTGAAAGAACTTCAATAACCCATACGATTTTTATCCATTACTTTAAAATTATTGCTGGCAGTACCTTGAGCATAGATAGATAGATAGATATGTAAAAAAATAAGTAAATGTTGGCATTAAACACAGTGACCATCTTATCAGATTAGTATAGTGTTTGTTTATCTAAGAAGCACACAATCTACTGTACGTATTACATACGACGTATTACAAAGTAAAAACAATCACCCAATCAGAAAAGGTTGTGAAATAAGTTTTCTACAAAGCCAATAAAGATAGCATCTTCAACAAATACACCAAAGATAGCATAGCATCAGCTTTACGATACTTTTATGATTGTCTTGAATCAGTACAAACTCCGATATAGCAATAA
>JAQFZP010000964.1:0-24535 GCA_034695745.1 Geophilus truncorum | reverse complement strand
GTCCAGGTCGGCAGTCGGCACTTGGGCTTGGTCGCGGTTTTCACGTGTTAGAAACATTTCTATATGAGAAGTTTTGTTTGGTCGTTAGCAGTTCAGCGGTTTATTTAGAATGGGCGCTTATTTGTCAGAACCGGTAACGGAGAAGATATCTCTGGATAAATGCAACGAACGAGTTTCTGTCGGTGCCAGTTCGATGCAAGGATGGCGCGTATCCCAGTAGGTAAATTATACGTCAAAATGGCCGTCTATTTCACTCTTTGTGCGAACGAAGCGAATTGCAGTAAACATTGGCAAATTACACGATTTTACTTTGCAGGATGCTCACAGCTGCAATCTGGAATTTGACGCGAACACGTCTTTATTTGCAGTTTTTGATGGCCACGGAGGTAATTTATTTATTTATTTTTAAAAAATGAAATGAAAAAAAAAAAAAAAAAAATTGTAAGTAAATTTTATTTTAAAATGTCAGGTGCGGAAGTGGCGCAGTATTGTTCGTTACATCTACCGAAATGTATTCAAGAGACAGAATCGTACAAAAAAGGAAATTTGGCGCAAGCGCTGGAAGATTCGTTTCTTAGCATCGATAAAACTTTGATCACTCCGTCTGTGTTGGAAGAATTGAAAGTTATGGCGGGAGAAACGGGTCATCTGTCTGAAGATGGTATGAAATTAAAATAAAAAATTAAAAAAAAAATGTGAATTTAATTTTTGAAAATGTTTTGTGTTAACAGACGACGAAGTGGATAACTTACACGCCGAAGCCAAAATGCCGATCGATCAACTGTTAGCCAAATATCACAGCAACGTGTCCAGCAGTCCGAACATGAAGTTGTTGAGTCAAGAAAGTCGCGGCCGATTTTTACGGCCGTCGGAACAAGACATTTCGGAGCCGGGAACTTCGAAAGAGAAAAACATCGTCGAAGTTAAAGACTCAGTTTCCAGTTCCTCGGGTGCGAGTGACATTCAGTGCGTGACCGACAAGGGAGACTGCTTTCCGGCGGAATCGCTAAACGGATCGACAGAAACGAAAAACGTAGACGACTTGCCGAGGACGAACGGCGAAACGCCGATTAAGAAAATTAAAAAAATTTCCAAGTTTAGTTCGGAGATTTTAGGACCCATTTTACAGCGGGAGGCGAAACGAGCAGCTGCCGGAATGATGAGAGATAACAGCGACGAGTCCGAAGAGAGCGACGACGATGATTTCGACCAACCACAGAGCAGCAGCGACAACGACGAGGAGGATGAGGAAGAACAAGAGGGCGGAGATGGAGATGATGATGACGAAGATGAAGAAGAAGAAAGCGAAGAAGGCGAGGATGAAGAAGAAGGCGGCGAGGAAGAAGATGATGGCGAAGGCGAAGAATTTGTCATCGGAGAGAAAGAAGAAGTACGAGAGAGAGAGAGAGAGAGATTTAACGGGGGTTTTAGTTTTTGCAAATGTGAAATATTATTTTTTTTCTTATCTTAGCCTGGATTTGACAGTGGTTGCACCGCAGTCGTGGCGATGCTGAGGAACGACGAATTATTCGTTGCTAATGCGGGAGACTCGCGTTGCGTCGTTTGCAGGAATGGAAAAGCGATCGAAATGTCGCACGATCACAAACCAGAAGACGAAGTTGAGAAGAAAAGAATCGAATCTGCCGGCGGAGGAGTCACCGACGACGGCCGAGTCAACGGCGGACTCAATTTGTCGCGAGCCATCGGTAAAATTAATCTTAAGGGGATAGATACATTAATCGAAATTTGTTTTTATTTTTTAAGGGGATCATTCGTACAAAAAGAACGAAGAATTAGATGCCAAAGACCAAATGATCACCGCTTTACCGGACATTCGCACGCTCACCATCGATTCTCAAGACGAATTCATGGTCGTTGCGTGCGACGGAATTTGGTACGATTTCTTAAAAGCTTAAAAAAAGAAAAAAAAACGAAATTTAATTCATCATTTTTATTTTAAAAGGAATTTCATGAGTAGCCAAAGCGTCGTCGATTTTGTTCGCGATCGGCTCACTGCGGATCGAGAAAAGTTGTCGTCGATCTGCGAAGAGGTGATTTAGTTTTTATTAACTTGATCATTTTTGTTTTATTAATTTAATTTAATTTTTTTAAGTTATTCGACAAATGTTTGTCTCCGACGACGATAGGTGACGGCACAGGATGCGACAACATGACGTGCATCATTGTCAAATTCAAAAACCCGTCCAGTGGGACCAACAATTCGATAAAACGAGTGTCGGATACGGAGGTGGAACGCGAGAGCAAACGATCGAAAACGACCGAAGAAGAAAAATAAGACCGACAAGAGAAAAGAAGAGAAGAATTGGTGTTTATAAAATTATCATTTATGTAGCGTATCGAAAACACATGTAAAAGAAAGAAGAAGAAAAAAAAAAAATATCACTCCGAAAGCGACGAATCATAATCATCTGGATAAAAGGAAAAAAGAAAATAAAAAGAATGTCATTTATGAGTTTTCTAAAATGATTTTTCTCGTTTATCCACTCACCATTTTTCCATTCTTTTAATCTGGCGCGGCGCTGTTGATTCCTCGCTTCTATGTCTTCGACATCGATCGTTTCGAATACAGTAAAACCTTAAGAAAAATTAATTAAAAGGGAAAAAAATAACGTCAATTAACAGTACGTGTCAAATTACTTTTGTGTTTTCTGGAACTTGCGGACACCCTTCGTGGTTTGTTTAATCGCGCATCGAACACCTCGTAAGAGTCATCTTCGGCCTGAAAATTGTGATACTTTTTAAATATTTTTAATTTCTTTTTTTTTTCTTAAAAACGTTGTATGTATCCAAAAACGGAAACGGTCCGATGACCTGATAAAACTGACGAAAAGAAATGTATAAAAGGGGTGGTATACTTGATTTCTCTGTTCGATTCGTTCTTGTTCTTCCTGAAGTTGGCGTCTCATGGCCGACAACTGACCGAGAACGCTGGTTCTGGTGGATACTTAAGTTTTAAATGTTTAAATTAAATTAAATTATGCTCGTGCTACACGCGTGTAAAAGTGCATACCACTCGGGGACAACCTCGAAGTTTCCTAGAAAAAAAAATAATCAATTTTTGTTTTGGTTTTTGAGAAAGGAAAGGGTAAAAAGTGTTACCGGTACCTGGGAAGACGCGATAGGCTCGAGTCGGGATTCGAGTCTGGGTTCGAGTCTGGATTCGAGTCTGGGTTCTCGAAACGTAACGATCGGAGAAATGGTTCGAGGTTTGCGATGCATTTGCAGTGCGGGCACGAGCGGTGACGTTGGACTCGGACGTGGCGTTAGCGACACACGAGGTGCTTCGAACGTATTTTCAAAACTCACCTTTTTTTCGGTGTTTCTTTTTTCTTTTTCCCACCATTCCTTGTCGGAATCCTCTCTTCTTTTTCTATCTTGCTCCAGTTTTTGTTGCTCCTGATCGCGAGTTAGCGCTTCTGTTAGTGCGCGAGCTTCTTCTTCTTTCCTCTGAAGTCTTTTTTGTTCCGCTTCGAACTCAATTTGAATTTTTCTCCTGTCCTCTTCTAATTTTCGCGCCAGTCTATCGTCTTCGAGACGCGACGCTTCTTTCTCTTCTCTCTCTCGCCTCCTTTTATCTTCTATCTGCACTCTCAGTTCCTCCTGGTAGTCGTGTTTGCGCCTCTGTTCTCTGTTTTCCGGTAGTGGCCATCGACCGTCGTGCCACGTGTCCGGCAGTTTTCTCACACCGTCGACGGTGTGCGACGATTCCTCCTGCGCTCGCAACAGCACTTGTCGACTTTCCTTCTCTTGGAAGCTGTTTGACCTCGTCGGCAAGTCGATCGGTTTCTCGAGAGGCGGCATTCCGAGCGCGAGCGGCGGAACTCCGGACGACCAACTAAAAGGAATGGCGGTGTCGTGTCGGATCACATCTTGTCGCTCTTCGGCCAAAACTCGTTTTTTGCGTTCTCGTTGCTCTCTGATTTGCTCCTCTAATTCCTGTCTGTAGGTGTCTTGCAAAGTTCTTCTCGAGTCTTTTTATTAAAGTATAAACAAAAGAGTGAATGAAAATTGATAACGGAATCGATATTTTTCTTATTCTTACCGTTTTGTTCCTGCGGCACAATTCCTACGGTCGGTTTTGTCAAATCAAAACCGAGCGAAGGTTTTGAGTAGTCTTTTTCTGGGATCATCACGTCGTTCCTGATCGAATCGACGGGAAACCGGTCGAGTTCGGCGCAAGTTTGAAGCCGAGACAAAAGATTCGAAAGTTCGTCAACCACCGAACTTCCGGCCAAACGTTGATCGAGTCTCTCGGGTTCTTGAACATAGTTGTTTCTTAACGGTTTGTTGTCTAGATATCCGCCGCTATAAGCGTAACGTGGCCCCAAATTATTAAAATATCTAAAATAAATAATTTAATTTAATTTATTTTATTTAATAATAATACCGGTACGGTATAAAAAAACATATCGGTCGAAAAATAAACCTGTATTTTGCTTCCTCTTCGCGTTTCCGTGCCAACAGGTCTTCGTAATCGACCGGTGCACTGTGCGTTTTGCGTTGTCTTTCTTTTTCACGTTCTTTTACTCGAATCGCTTCGCTCAAAATCTCGTTGAGTTGTCGTTTCTGTTCGAGTTGTAACAGTTTGTGTCTTTCTTCGAATTCTCCGAGGCCCGGCAAACCGTATTTTGGATGATCCAGCATGGATTTGGCTGAAGTCGTATGTAAAACAATTTTTAAATTTTCTTAAATTTTTACTAGTTCTACTCACAGGATTTTAGTTTGTCGACTTTTTCTGCGGCTGGAAGATCTCTGATTTCGGTTTGAGAAGCCGACGACTGATATTTGTGCGGCGAACGATACAAAAAATCGGGGAAGTTTGCCTGGAAAAGACAGACGACCGTGTTAAGTTCAGTTCAGTTCGGGCAACAGGCCTTCGAATCGATCGATAAACACAAACACAACAAACCCTGCTGAGTGAGAGAGAGAAATGATTGATTTTTATTTTTTCCTCTTACGCATACTCATTACCGTGCATTGATTTGACGTCTGAATTGCCGCCCGCGTGTTGTACATTTACACCATTAATTCAGTGATAAATATTTTACGATTCGTCAAATTAACGCACAAATTTTGTGTTTTTATGTTAAAATATTCAAATTTTACCGGCAGATTACAATGACGAATCTACGTTACAAAATGAATAAATTCTCTATTTAAATATTTAACAATAAATACCGATAGCGAATCCGTTTGAGTTTGTGTTTGTCTGACTTTTCCCACGGTGAAGTGAAGTGGACTCGTTGATTTCTCGATTTTTTCTTTGTCGTTGTTTAGTTTTAACCGTTGGTCAAGTAAAAACTGTTCGAGGTTCTTCAATAAATCCGAGGTGTCCATTTTTGACTCGTGACATGCCTGAAACGACAGATGATATGAAAATTAGCAGCAGCGGCAGCGGCAGCGGAATTGGCGGAACGGAGTCTCAGTCGAGTCAGGTCAGATCAGAGAATGGGACACAATTTGACGGTTACGAGTCGAGTCTTGGATCGATTGACACAATTTTTAGTTGCATAATGTTGCACACAAATTATAGATCCAACTCACCATTGTTTTCAATATTAGTATAAAAAAAGAAGTCAGCTTTGGAAAACTGTTTATTCCAAATGGTCAACGAACTACGAATTAACCGCCATTTAAAGTCAGACTGATGGACGTCACGTGTGATGTGATGTCACGTGACGTAATTGCTCGAGTGGACGAGTGGACTCTATAGTCTATAGGAATCATCGAATAATATCCGTTTTTTAAATAATTTTTAATAATAAAATTATTTATTATTATTTATACTTAACTCGTGTTCGGTACGAATCAATACTTTGAAATTTCGGAACTTATTTAATTTTTAAAATAAAACCTCTCGATGTGCGAGTTATTTGTTTGTAAACTGAGATTTCGATCAGAACCAAAAACAATAAAAAGAAATTCGAGTAAGATGTAAATGAGTGAAAATGATTCTGATTCCAATGTAGGTTGAAATCTGCTCTGCCAATCGCTCCTCTCCTCTCCTCTACTCTACGTCTCTACTCGCCTGTCGCCTAACCTCGCACTACATGCTGCGCTCTAGTGAGAAAATCTGAAATTGAACATTTGAAAGATCAATAAAATAAAACCAATAAGTAGTTTTTACTATCTGATCTCAAAAGCCACATTCATCATTAAGCAAAACATATTTCGCACCTTTTATTTCAAACAATTAACTAATATTAATTATCCTTTTTTCTAATACCGAAACAAGAAAAAGTATTAAACACAGGAGAAGGAAAAGTTGACAAGAGACACACTCGTGCCAAAAGTAGACGTACCGTACTGTACTGTACTGACAAACCCACTTAGTTCGAATGGGGTCTTCTGTGTCGTGCGTGTTGTACGATTTTTATTTTTCCAAACAATTTTAGAAGTCACAGAAATTGCAAGGAGGAATAAATATAAATAGCTCACTCCAACCCGACTCACACATGAATGAAATCCTGGATCGGAATCAATTTTAAAATAAATGTAACATGTGGGTTTGATTTGGTTTGGTTTGGTTTTGGTTTTGGTTTTGTCTCGGTCGAATGCAACGAATGCGAACTGTGTTTCAAATTACATGGTTCGGCGATCGATATGCCAAGTGCAAATCAAGATTAGACTAAATTGGTCCAGTTCAGTTTGTTTAGTTTCTAACGAGATCGGATCGGAACATCAGATCAATCTGAAAAACGACTTACAAATTATATATAGCCATAATGCCATATAGGTACCGTACCCGTACGTTAAACGCACAAATCAATAAAATTGCATTCACAAACGAATGAAAAACAATTATTTTACAACTGGGGAACACAATTAAATTAAATAAAATAAAATAAAGGAAACGACAACAAAAAAAAAAAAAATAAATAAATAAATATACAACAAAATAAAATAAAATAAAATAAAAGAATACCTTTTCTAACGACGAATTCAACACGATTCATCTTGCGAACACTTTTCGACGTAATCACTTTTAATTAAATTTCTTACTAATTAAGAAAATTTCACTTTTCTCCACTTTTGTTTTCGTATTTAATTTTCACCTCTTACAAAGGAATGCTTTTTCTTTTCATTCTTTCTTTCTTTCTTTCTTAGTTTATTTCTTTTTCACCCGACTCATTCTTTTACGATTCGTTCACTTAATGAGTCAGTCGCTTGTCCATATCGACCAACAAAACAAAATGATTAAAGTACATATCTGAGAAATCTTTGGTAACCCCTGATTGGCAATTCGCAGGGAATGAATTGGCATTCGTATCGTATAGCATCTCGTTCACTTTTCACGTCCTTTCTTTCTTTCTTTCTTTCTTTCTTTCTTTCGGTTCACAAGTGCCCCAGATCCAACGCGTGATACAATGCTGCCAGATCCGAGTGTCCGGAAATGCGCCAGAAAGGAAAATTCAACTAAAAACAAATTAAAAATCAACAAGAAAAATGATAAAATCAAATCAAATCAAACATTACTTGTTTTGCCGCCGTCTCTTCGTCGCGGCCATCCCCGACTACG
This sequence comes from Geophilus truncorum, assembly GCA_034695745.1. NCBI lineage: Eukaryota > Metazoa > Arthropoda > Chilopoda > Geophilomorpha > Geophilidae > Geophilus > Geophilus truncorum. Next base: position 16,995 of record JAQFZP010000964.1, on the reverse strand, counting down.
ACGTACGTGCATTTGCGGCCGAACCTGGAAACGATTCTTTCGAAACAGGTTTCTTTGCCTAAAAATTAAACGATCAATCAAAATTAACTCTTTTATTTTTCATTATCTTTTTCTTTTTCGTACCTATTTTAGTGGCACTGTAAATGTTCTCGATGGGAAAAACACCACCCAGACCGTAGAGCAGGACTTTGGCGAGAGCGGGGACCAACTGTGTCGTCGTCACCAAAACATTGACGCAATTGGTCCTGAATCGAGATCCGTTTTAAAAGTTATTAAAAAGTTTAAAATGCAAATACGCTTAAGGTACCTCGAATGTATCATCGAGAGACATTTCAAAGCCATCGTCAGCCAATTGTCGGTGGTCGATTCGACTTCGGAGCGGAACTGAAGCCACTGGTCTCGTTTGGCGGGGCCCAACAAACCTCCGACGTTGTTCCTGTAACTCGTGTAGATTTCTTTTATGCGTCTGTATCGAAACGCCAATTTTCTCATCCAGTCCACTCCTCCGCGGACACCCGTCGCCAAACACAAGTTCGCATTAGTCGCCGCCGCGTGGAAACCATCCGTTTGAAAATTGTAATTACTAATAATTTCATTAAAAAAAAAATAAATAAAATAAAATAAAATAAAATAAAATAAATAAAATTTTTAAATTTAAATCTCAGACCTTAAGTCTTGGCCGTTGTCGTCGGACGAAACGTCGTCTATGTGCACTTGGTCACAATCCTTCAAACCGAGAAATAAATCAACGACAATGATGAGGAAAAGAAAAAAGAAAGAAGAAAAAAAAAAAAGTGAAATTTGTTTTGGAATTTGCGAACAGATGTTAGGGAAATTTATGATTCGAAATTCTCGAGAGGTGATGAACGATAGGCTAATTCATTCATTCATCCCTCCCGCCCCGCAAAAACTCAATGCCGCGTGCAATTTGCGAGTGACGGTCAAGGGGATTTAACAAGGAATAAATTTAAATTACCTCCAAGTCGTTGAAAAATAGCTGATTGTCAGCCAAGTTGAAAATCATCTCCTCCATGCGAAGACCCAGCGAAACGGTGGTAGGAGCGTCCTGAAAATCGAATAAAATTTGAAAACGCAATTTATTATTTCTACTTCGAAAAAAGAGAGCAAAGAGTAACGAGCGAAAGAGATTGATGAGATCGTGAGAGCGGAGCTGAATTTCTATTTACGGTTTCTCAATCATTCATCACGCTCTTTGAGAAAAAATTAACGCTTAAAGACGAGTCGACCAAATTACGTTTTTAATCCGGCGTTTCTCGCTTTTTAAACGCCAAAACATTCGGCATCAATTCGCGAGATGTTTTTCTTTTTTTGCCGATTGAGAGAGTGAAAGGCGATTCCAGAGTTTACGTAGATGGGAAGCAACGAGCGACGGTGACAAATTAAGGTGTGTAAAGAGTTAAATTACGTTTCAAATTAATCGCTCTCTCTCTCTCTCTCTCTCTCGCTGACACCGGGCGTTGATGGCTGCTACCGAAGCAAGCTTTCGCCCGGATTCAGTTACCTAAGAACGAATAAACTCGCCAACTCGGAAAGAGAAACAAAATTAACTGTCTTTCACTACTTTTCCCTTTTGAATTTTGGAGTTCGGACCAAAGTTTGTTCTTTGGTGTCGATTTAATAAATTACGCGTTCTCTCATACTCTCCCTAAATCTCGAGATAACACTCGAGGGAGAGAGAAAAAAACGTGTTGCAGCTCTCTGCGACTAATAAACAAAGCAATAAATTCGGTCAAAAAGTGGAAGCAATTCGCTCAATTTTCCGTCCCACCATTGGGAGGTTCCAAACGCGTCAAGAATTTACCGTCGCATTTTTTTTAACGTCTTTATTTTGCCTCCCGATAACACTCGTCGAGGTTTCCTTCCTTCCCTCTCTTCCCCCTTCGCACTTTTTTCCCCTATTTAAAATAAAATACTTTTTTTTTTTTTTTTTTTTTTTTTTTTTTTTGAAATTTAAAAAAATAAAATCAAATAAGAAAAAAGAAGTTCGAGAGAGACAAGTGAGGCAGCTGGAGCTGCCATGCCTCGTTGATGTGGCTCGGTCCTGTATTTAGTCGTTGGCCCTCATTGACCTCTGGAGTATCTCACTACCGATTCCAAGGGAGAGAGAGAAAGACGCCAGAGTTGGAAAAGAGAAAAAAAATAAAAAATACCCACATGTTCTCTCGCGATGCCATGCCACAGTTTTAAAGTTCAGAAAAGTTGAGTTGAGAGTTTTGAGTTTTTAATTTTGTTTTTACCTTTCCGTATCGCGTGGCGTAAGAACCGGTGAGCAAAGAGTGGAAGATGATGATGGTTTCGTCCAAATCCCAGATGAAAACGCGTTCCAAATTGTTCTCCGGATCGGGCGACGGATTGTTTTGGCGTCGACCACGCCCACGGCCTTGCCTACTCCCTGAAAAACGACAATTCCATCGTAAATGTGGAAAATGTTTAGCCTTCGATTCGATTCTCACCTCGTCGCGATGTGCCATTGGTCGATTCCGGTTTGATAGGCGGCGAGGGACTGTTCTCCACCGACGAATACTGAGGGGATTGTGGACTGTCTGTAAAAATAACCCCAGTTTCCCCCGTTTTACTTTACGGTCAAATAATTTACGAGCCGCACACTGCCAAAACTTATTTTTAAATTAAAAATAAAACCAATTTTCCGCGAAGGGTACTTAAGAGTAAAAATAATTTTTAATTTTTCCTAACTTTAAAAAAAAAAAAATTAAAAAATTGAAGAGATGTTTTGTTTCGCTATACGCGACGCGACGCGTGCAAATATTTGACGGCGACTCGCCTAAAAGCCCCGAAAAGAAAACACAAAGAACGAGGGAGGAGAGCAAATTCGCGGCTGTCATTGGTCCGAATCGATGGTCAAATATTGAGCGAGAAAAGGAGCGAATGCAGCTGTTTGGCATCCCGGTCGTGACAACCCGGGGAGAGGGGTGGGAGTGGAGCTAGGGAAGGAAAGGAAAGGGAAGGGAAGGGAAATCGGAGCGATTTCTGACGCAAATGAATCGATTACCTGGCATCGTGGTGGGAATTTGCGAAAGTTGGTAAGTTGCGGACGTGGAACCGACGTTCAAAGGCGATCCGTTGTTAGTGGACGACACGTACGGAGCGTATCCCTGCGGGTAGTACGCGTAGGAACCCGCTTGACCGTACGAGCCATAAGTCGTGTAATCGATTCCCTATAATAATAATAATAATAATAATAATTAAATTAGATATTTTTTACATTATTTATTTTATATTATAAATTCAAATACCTGCTGCGAAGTGTTGAACGCTTGCGAATTGGTGGACGCGGACGAAAAGCCGGAGCCGCCGTAGCCGGATCCTGGCGATGCCGAGCGAACGGACGATGGTAAACAATTCGGAGACGATTGCGAATCGAAGCACTTACCGTATCCGTAGGGGTTCTGCGCGGACACCTGCGCCGTCGGCGACGCGGCGAACGCCGAGCCGTACGGGTTGATGTACGATGCGGAGCCGCTCTTCTGCTGCGCGCCCCGGGAACCTGCAACGGCCGATTGGAACGAGTTTTCGAACAGAGCGCTCGTCGACGAAGGAAACGCACCCGTCACCGCGTACGACTGTGCGTAAGGCGACGACGTCTGGTTCGACTGCGACGAGTAGAAGTTGGCGGCGGCGGCGGCGGCAGCTGCGGCCGAAGCGCCTTGCATCGCGTACGACGCCGCCGAAGCGGACGACTGCTGATACGCTTGCATGGAGCTGTTGTAAAATTGAGACGAATAAACGGACGACGAGGTCGTTTGGTAGTCCAGTGTCGACGACGATTTCGACGAGCCCGAGTCGCCGTACGTGGCCAGCGGATCGGCGCTCGCGAATGGCGATTCGCTGCTGTTCACCGGTTCACTTTTGACTTTATATAATAAAAATTTTTTTAAATATTTTTTATTTTATTTTATCCTTTCATGTTATTTAGTCTCACTGGTGACTGAGTCGGAGTTGGCTGCGCTCATAACCCACGAATCAGTGGCGTAATTGACTGATTCGCCAGTGCTGGCCATAGACCCGACGACACCATTAGTGGCGATGGCGACGCTGTCGAGACTCGGCAGATCGTTCCCTGGGTCGTGCTCGTGCTCGTGCTCGTGCTCGTGCTCGTGCGGCGACGGACTGCTGCTGTCGTCTTGATGCTCGCTAGTCGGACTAGACAAATTCTCTCGATTCTCTAAAGACCTGAAAATTTCACATTTTTTTTTCTATTACAAAGTATGTCGCACATGTCGACTTTTTCTTATTTCTTTCTTAGTCGAGTCGACGCCATCTGTGAAAGGCGGGGGCGTCTTTTTAGTCTTTTTTTTCTCTCTCTCTTTCTCGTCCTTTTGGCAGTCTCTTTTCTGCTGAAAAGACGGTCATCGCTTTTCAGTTTCCTTCTCTCGGCTCCCACACCCCGACGACCTCCCTCCCCTCTCCCCCTCCCCCTCCCCCCCACGGGGTTCTAGTCTAAAGTTTTAACTTTTTTTTTTAGATGAATAGTGTAAAAATGTAAATTTTGCTCGTTCGTGTGATTCAGATGCGAATTTGGGGTCGTGAGTTGCAAGTGGCACGTTAAAACACTCCTCGCCACTTTCTCACATCGTCAACAAGCTGTTAATAGCTTAATAGGAGTGGTGGGTGGGGTCGAGGAGGTGCTCCGAGAGAGAGGCCCAGGGGGAGGTCCGTAGGGGGTAACAGATGTTCGAGCTTAAAGCGGAGCGCCGAACCCATTTTTGCCAGCAAAATGTAGAGAAAACAACAAATTATAACTCACCTAGAACCGTTGTGACTTTCGGCTACGTCTGCCTCGGTTTCATGTCTCGGTCGCTTCACCTTGAGAGAGAAAAAAAAAATGAAAAAATTAAATACGGAATTCCTGAAAATCACAACTTTATCTCGTGTTTGGTAAAAAAAAAAAAAAAAATTGTTAATTTAAGATTCGCAACTTTGGCCTCTCCGTCGATAAAAATGAAATTTAAAAAAATTTAAGTTGATTTTGGACGCGTCGAAAACTTAATTTGCGGTTTGGTCGATGATGGGTTTGATTGGCCGTCGCAGTAATAGAATTGTATTGGTCCAAGGGATAACTAAGTGGATAACAGCGTCTAGCGAACCGCCATTATCGCCCCCTTTATCCAATAAGTGAAACCCGACAGTGTATCGACAAACTCAATTTCTATAGTACGAACCAAAAAAAAACAAAAACAAAAATAGGAAATGTAGAAACGTGTTTTCGAGTTTTTCTTAAACTTCGCGTGCAAATCGTGGAAGAAACTTCGGCTTTAATTTGTTATTGGAATCAAAGTCCGTGGTACCAAAGGCCGTTTAACCTTTACGACTTTCAACTTCATAGCACTCCCAGACGCTCCGATTTCACTCGAATTCCCGATCCCTCGAAAAAATATTTAGTTCCTTGTGGGTTTGTGAGCATGCCAAATCAAAACGAAAAACGTAAATAGAAAACTTTGTAAATTTCTATTTTTTTTCCTTCAATTTTTTAAACAAATAAAACCCACTTTTAGTTTAATCCGTACTAATGAAATATATACTTAAAAAATGTAAATATATATTTTTTTTTTTTAAATTGACTTTTTATTTTTCGATTTCCAAAATCTCTAAATAAAGTCAAAAAAATTTTAGGGAGGAAAAAAAAAAGAAAAGAAAGAAGGAAAAAAAAAAAGAGAAAATGATATCGAGTGACGCGATAACCTCGACTCGATAAGTGACGTGTTTCGACCCGATTTAAAAGCTGAAAAATTTCGTCTTTTCGTATTTTTTGGGCAATAAAATGTAAGAGAGACAATGGGACACCCACCAGGCTGAAACCCAAATCCTAGGGCGTAAAAAACAATGCGAGATTCACGTTTCAAAAGCATTAAAAAAAAAAGCAAAACGGAGACGAACGAATCCAAACGCCAACTGGCCGAGGGAAGGAAAGAATCGAATCGAATCGAGCGAAAGAGCAACAGGTGCCTCGAGTAACGGACAAAATACCTGCGGTTCGTAAAGTTTCTCTTCGAGATCCACCATTTGGATGGAAGAAACTTGCGGCAAATGCATCCGAGTTGAAGACGCATCAAATCCTCGACTAGAGTCGCGTTCGAGTCGCACTCGCAGTTGCAAACACAAAACGCCAAGTGGTCGTTTCGAGCGTCCACCCCCGCAATCCCGGGTGAAATGCTCGTGCCCAGTCGACGGCAACCGACCAACCAACGCTCGACTTCAACCTCCACTTCGCTCTTCCACCTCCACTTCTTCCTCCTCCTCCTCCTCCTCCTCCTCCTACGATCCCATGGGTTTGCGGACGAGTTCAGTTCGGCGTCGGGAGGAGAAGGATCGGGGAAAACGTCTCATCCGCGATTAAAGTATATTTTTTGTTTTTCAATTTTTTTTTTTTTTTTTTTTAATAACAAATTATTTTGTCTCCAGAGGGAGTGATTTGGGTTCGAGGATTGGTGTTAAGCAACCAAGTGCTCGGTTTATCGAATGTGGTTTTGAAACGTGTAAACACGATGAAAAATATTTTCTTGGAAACGTGGTGGTGGTGGTGGGGATAGAGAGAGAGAGAGAGAGAGAGAAAGAGAGAGAAAGAGAGAGAGAAGGGAGAGATGGGGAGGGGAGTTCGCGAGACAAGATGAAGGAAGGGAGTAAACACCAAGAGTCGGGGTGAGGACGAAAGGAGAGGGGCGCGTAAACTTTCCAGATGTGCGCGTTTTATTGACGAGCGGCCATAAAGACTCCCCTAATCAATTAAGATGCTCCTTAAACAGACTCGAGATGCTTCTTTCCTTCGCTGCCACGTCCTCGTCACGACCCTTTTCGACAGTGCGTGGACCGCGGGGGGGACGAGAAGAGTCCCACGTGCACCAGTTTGGCCGCGCAGCTGCCGAGGGTTCGGGTCGACCGAAAAAATTATCGCCAGAGGGCGTTTGAGACCGTGGTTGTTTGGTTTTTTTTTTGTTTTTTTTTTTCGATCGATTCGATCGAGGTAAAGTGATGGATCGAGTGGCATTTGATTCATCGAGGGTGGAATGAATCACGAGTTCCTTCGGGACGCCAATCAGAATGCGAACGTTTCATTGGTCTAAAGTCGCGAATTTGTCTGCTTAGTGCTTTTCCTTTCGTTTTCAGAGATGTGGTGTAGAGACGGGAAACAGGCGTTTCGCATTATGATAGTGGGTGTCGAGGGTCGCATCGAAATGAGGTCGGGGTCAAGACGAGTTTGAAGGGAGTCTCCCAATTTTTTTTTTCTTGTTTTTGTTTTGTTTTACCTGAGATTTTGTCGTTATGTTTTTTTGCGTGGTCACGATTAGATTGTTTGCCATCTCGATGCGAATGCGAGTTTACGAGAGTTGAGAGAAACGAGGAGGCGGAAAGGCGCGAGGCGAGGCGAGGCGAGGTGGCACCCTCGAGTGACGAATGTTTCAATTAAATGAGGGCGTTGCAAAATGTTTCGCTCGATGAGTGTGCCAAGATTTAAAAATTTAAAAATTTAAAAAAATTTTTTTTTTTAAATAATGATGCAGTGATGAGAAATAAATAAATGCGAATTAAATATGATTTGTTACGTTTTTAAAACTAAAGTTCAGCATTTTACTATTTAAAAGAAAAAAAGTAAAGTATAAAGTTGTTTACAAATTGGAAAATCGGTTTTGAAACCAACACTTTCCATTCGCCCCTTGTTTGTACAAACAGAGTGGGATTGTATTTAAAAAAAATAAAAAATAAAACAGCACCAACTGCGCTTAAACGTTACATTTTAGTGTATACAATCGTATTTCACAATAAACTCGCACAAATCCCCAGTTTTAAATAACTTTGACGCGAATCAACTTTTTCAACGATGAAATTGCAAATGATCTTAAAAATATGAGTAATTTGACGACCGAATATTGTTCGAATCGGGGTAAAGTAAGAATGTGAAATTCAACCGGCCAAAACACAATTAACGAATAAACGTCTTTTTTTTTTTTTTTTTTTTTTTTTTTTTTAAATCGGAAATGAAAGTAACGCTCTTCAGTGGGCGAATAAAAACCATTTTTCCGCTTCGACTGCTACTATTTTCGACTTTGCCTCGAATCCGAAACGAAACTCAAACTCGAGTTCAAAAAAAGCCGACGTCTCCTTTCGCACTTTTTATTATTATTTCCCCACAAAAAAGTAAAAAGAAAAGTCGTAAAAAAATTATTTGAAAAGCTGACAGAATGGTGCGTTTTGAATTCAAACAACACGAACTTTTCCCCTCGAAATTAATTCGCGACTGAATAATAAACGAAGGGAAATTGGCGCAAAAGAACATCAGCTGCAAACTCGGCCGCGATACCATCGCAACCGTGCGGGGGGTAAACGAAACCGAGGGAGCCACAATAAAAGGACCAACGTCCATCCGAACGAGACAAACAAAAACACTAATAATCAGGACTTAATAAAAAATGCGTTTGGTTCGAGCTTAGAGATTAGAATTTGAAAATTGACAAAACAAACGAGTACGAAGTGACGGCTACTCACGAATCAAGTTGGGGGAAATTGATGGACAAACAAATCGGACGCTCTGTTTGCTGCTGGTTGCTCACTTCTCTCTTCTCTTCTCTTCTCTTCTCTTCTCGTTCTCTCTCTCCTCCCTCGGCACTCGAAAGCCCGATGCGCTTCTTACAGCGTTCAGCCGAGCCACGAACAAAGACGAATTCTCCTGCCAAAAGCACATGTGAACGAACAAAGAACGACCGGGCCCTGCTCCATACAAATGCCGCGTCCCTTCTCTCTTCTCCTCCCCTCCCTCACCCACTCGGCCTCACTTCCCCCTCCCACACCATGGCACAATATGGCGTCCTTTCACCTTTGCGCTCGCGGCCCGACTTCATTTTTCTATTTTTCTCCTTTTTCCAACACCTAACGCCCATTCCTTGACCGGCGATCTTGCCGACCCAGCCAGACTCGTGTCGAGCCGAGTCGGAAGCCGACCGAGCGACAAGAGTGGCACGTGCGCTCGACGCAGAATCCATTAATCACCGCGTCAGCTCGTTTTTCACTCCGATTCGGCTCGACGCCGTCGATCCGTTTCGAGTGGCCGATTAGCCGATCACTTACCTGACTTTAAAGAAGGCGGGAAAACGGGCAAAAGACGAAATTCGCGTCCGAAGTGCAGATTTTGGAGTGGTACTGGAGGAGCCGAGCCGAGCCGAGACGAATACGTTGCGTCGATGGCGAGTGCGATGCTGTAGCTGTCCGCGGTGCGTGTGCGCGACGAGAGCATTGTGGGACGGCATTGAAAATCACGGAGCCGCGACCGCCCCTATCGGAACCCCCCCTTCCTTCCCCTTCGCCCTTCGTCTCGTGGACCCCTCGGGCGCGAGCTCTACAGGCGACCACGCACCCGTGCTAATCGCCGTCCCTCCCCTCCCATTTACCGCCTAACAAATTACGAACGCCATTCACTTCATTGTCGACCCGGGCCCGCGAACCACGTCCTTTTTCCCCGAGTCCCGAGTCCTAACTCCAAATCCACAAAACCACCAACAAAAATCCATTTTTCTGAGATTCGTGTCCGGGTACGCCCGTCTTGTTTTAAAATTGTTTCAAAATTACAGCAAAAAATTTCTTTTCCCGGACAAAAAAAAAAAAAAAAGTTTTTTTTGGGGGTGATTTTGACAATTTCGGTAAATTTGGATACAATTTTTCGGCAGTCGATGTAAACGATACGTTGGTCGGGTTTGGGAAGGAAAATGCGGGTGGGGGATGAGGAGGGAGAAAAGGAAGAGAGCGAAGGGAGGGAAGGGAAGGGAAGCGAGGTGAAGGGTGGGATAAGAGAGAAAGAGGGCGAGAGAAGGGGAAATGGAAGGGAGACGCGACCGAGACCGAGACGACCCCCTCCGGAGCGGGCTCCGAAGAAAAGAGGGATAAAGACGAGGGGGTAAAAGGTGAAGAGGACGTGAAAAGGCAAAGAAGGTTCAAAGAGTTACACATGTGCGAGACGAGCGATTCAAAAGAGAAACAACCACTTCCAAAACGAAAAACTAAAACTGCTACATCGTAACAAAACAAAACTAAACCGATGAAAGAAAACAGAAAGAAGCCGAGGAGCGTAAATAAACGCAAAAACAGACCCCCAGTGACGACTAAATAAACCACCGACACTTATTACCAAGAACAAATTCGCATCGTAAACAATCGCAAATTACGACCAAAATTCGATCCCGGGGTATCGAAGACCACCCCGTCGGTTGGTCGGTCGGACGCGAGGGGAACAAAAAAAAAAAGAGGTATCGATGGCCGAAAAGGGGACGTTTCGATTTTCCGTGCAACTGACCACGCACCAACGTCGATAAGGGTCGGGATGACGAATTTCAAAGCGAATCTTACCTGGCAGTACAACAGAGGGTTGTAATTGTATAAGGTGGCCAAAGCGTTCGGGGTGCCGAGTCCGACGTCGCAGCGACCCACCGAAGTCTGCATCGCTGCTCGCGGCGAGCGCCGATTGGTCCGCGTGCGCTCCACCCCTTTTACGCCGAAATGCGGCTTCTCGGTGAGCTCGCGCGTTTTGGTGGCGAGCGGCTCTTTTTCTCCGGCATTTCGCGCGTCGTTTGGTGGCGTTTGGCCGATTCGCACTTGGGCTGCACCGGCGTCGCCGACTACGACTCCGGCTCCCGCGCTCGAGTGCCACTCACCGTGGGACGGCGGTATCGGTGCCGGGAGCCGCGGAAAAAGATGTCCAATCCCGACCCGAGTGCCAACCACTGGGCGTGGCTTCGATTCGACGACACTTCACCGGTCCAAAAAGAAGAAAAATTTCTTCTTCTTCTTTTTACAATTTTTTCATTTTTCTCTTTTTAAAAATGCAACTTAGAATTTTTTCGCATTTAAAAAAAAAAAAATGTATAAACGTAATGAGTGTATTTGTAGGTCCATCTGTGCACCTGAAGAGGGGCATTCATCTCACGCCCCATTTGACTACAATGGAGTCCGAGAAAGCAACCCCAACGAGGGGCGAAGAGAAAAGACCCACAATGAACACCATCACCGATGGCATTAATCCGCCCACCTGAGTAATTACACGGCCGCAGTCAACAATCGGGCCACAATGGCCTCAAAGCCTTAGCCTAACCCTAAACTCAATAAACTTCCCAGTCCCCACCGACACCAGCCACGAGAGAGTGAGTGAGTGAGTGAGTGCGACGTATTTACACATCTCCTTCGTTTGTTTTGTTTTTCAATTTATTTATTACACTTTCCTAAATTTCACTTAATCGCGAGTCTTACTATGAAGACTCGAAATCAAAAGCTTCTATAACAATTACGGTAGTTTGTTTATTAACGCGTAAGTAAAATGATTCGACTTTGATTTACAAAGTGATCGTTTCATATTTTGTCTTGAATTAGTAATTTAGATATTCGTTTGAATCACATTCTTACGTTGTATATAAAGTAGTCTATATAACATTCGATGTTTTGATGCGTGAAATCGCGAGTTCACGAATTATTTCGTTCGTTTCAAATGCTTCCGTCATTGCAGTCACTAAATGTATTTTGATGGCTTCCAATATTAGAAATAGAAAACGCCACCGATATAATTTTGCGGCACAAATAATGAAAATTGTCACGCGTCATTCCCGAGCTCGTAGGTTTTTAGACTAATCTTTTAATTCGTGTAATTGTACGGCCAAACTTAATCCGACATTAGCTGCATTCAGAAAGTTGTGTTTTGGTGTTTAATGTTTTACGTTTTACGTTTTATGACACAAAACATAACCAAAACACAAACACACTAACAATCCATGTTATGTTTTAACCTTAAATACAAACACAACCAGAAATGGCATCATAAAACTGAAAACACAAAATCTAAAATACCAAAACACGACTTTCTGAATGTAGCTATAGTGTATAGACTATACTCGTTCGAAACAAACTCGCCATGTTTTACACGAATAAAAATAGAAAATAAACAAAATGTTTGATTTCGCAATGATCCGCAGCAGTCGTTGCGGCTGTTTTCTAGAGTGGCTTTCAGTTTGCTTTCAATATTTCCAAATTAATGTACTGTAACAAAAAAATACTAACTATAAGTCGTGATTAAACAATCCTCGACGTCAGTATATTAGAGAACCAATCGAGCACTAATCGAGTTTCAGCATCTTCGAAATCGAAAGATCCGTAAGATACGATTACACAAGCTACACAAGTGTTTACGGCTAAAAGTGATCAACTTGTTTCACTTTTTTTAAGTCAGTATACTACATCGATGCCACTTCAAATTTCTATTACAGTCGTTATTATTTGATAAACAAAATTTGTCTATTATAGAATTTCTTTTGAAAAATAAAAAATAATCCAAATGATTATACTCGAATGTTGATATAATGTATAAAATTTGGCACACACATATATATATAGAATATATACAGTATATAGACCTTCCGTGAGAATTTTAAAATGCGGGCAGTCCCCGCGGGTTTTGAACCGATTTCCGAAATGTTTCTTTAATGTTTTTTATATCTACACACATTCACATCTCTCTCAATTATAAATACTGTATTACTGTACATTTAAATTTATTATTATTACTATATTATTATATATTTAAGATGTTTTAGATGCAATGTAATACTATTCACTAAGACAAAGATTTTACTATAATTGACGCCAGATGTAAACACTGTTCCGATTTATAGATACAAATTTGACTTACAGACAGACTTAAAAACGGAACTAGTTCGTAATTCGGAGACTGTCTGTATATGCTATTGTTAAATTCTGATCATACATGGGAAAAAAACGCCCAACAAAATTTAAAATAAAAAAATAACAAAAAACAATTTCTCCAATATTACAGATCTTTACAAAAATACGTTAGAAATTTCTCTAAATTCTGGTTGTTATAGAGAGCATTTAAGTCGTACAATAAACATATTTCGTATTTCCTTCGCCGAGCTGCTGCAGATGCGGCCGAAATGTTATATTAGATCGTCGCTTCTCTCTTCGCGCAGAAATTTTGTCGCACTCGCGCAAATTTAATCGCTAAATTTTTGTTTGGGGAAAAACTAGCTATTGTTTGCTATTCTCACGAGTCGCTTTAGACTTTAACCCAAGAACAAATCGCGTTGTGCGTTCTCACCTTTGGAAGAAATTCTTTCGGATGGAACGAGTTTCAACGGCGAGTGCGTATATAATCCTAACGGCGGCAGAACGAGTAAAGTGCATTGTAACTTACGAAGAACAAAAGTGGAAAATGTCATCACTCTAACGCTCGAACGACGCAAATTGAACAGCGGTCGATTTTGGTCTCCGAATTAAAATCGAGCGACATTCTTCGATTTGGCCGTTTTCGGACGAGGCGGAGGGACGATCGGACGCACCGGAAGCAAAATGGGGCGAGAGTCGTTCCGCTTTAAACGGATCGATACCAATTACTGCAAAAGGCGGGACGCGGCGTTCCACTCGTTCCCTTCCCTTCCCTTCCCCGTCCCACCCTCTACCCCCTTCCGCGCGTTCGTGGGGATCCGATTTCGCATTTCCAACAAATGAAGGCTGCATCTCCCCATCCCACTCGAAACGCCCACGCACCCTCGTTACCACGACACCCACAAAAACAAAGAAAAACTACGACAAATAAAAAAAAATCAACTACTCGGATGTACTATTCTACCTTTCTTATACTAAAAACAAAAGTAAAAAAAAAAAGAAGAAAGAAACAAAGAAAGAAAAAAAAAAAAAAAATGGAGTCGATGACTGCACAGTCGAGTCCATCGAGCTTTTAATAAAATTCCACTTCAAAGTGAAGAATGCTCTTTAGACCAAATTAAAAAGAGACGAACGATCAATCGATCGATCGAATATTTACAACCGATATACAAAGAAAAGTATACTATACTATACGGTCTATACGGTATATTAGATTAACGAGTCGAGTTAAAAACTAAGTGAAAAAGTGTGCAACAAAAGAGACAGTGGACGAGGAGCGAGGACGAGCTTAATCATCGCGGTGGGTAATGCGATCCGAGAGAGTGCGATCGTTATCTCGTTATTCCCTACCCTACCCTTGCAGTACCCCTCAGCCTCAGGTAACTACGCCTCGCTCCGTTCCGTTCCGTTCAGTTCCGTTTCTCTTCGCGTTGCCACGGAGATTAATTAACGGTCTCGATAAATACTCACGGTCACCGATTCTTCCTCCTCCTCCTCCTCCTCCTCGTCGTCGTCTTCTTCTTCTTCTTGGTCTAACTATAATAAATAAATAAATAAATAAATAAATAAATAAATAAATTACAAATTAAAAATGGTGCGAGATAACGAAGTGAGAAATAAATAAATAAATAAAAAAGTGTTAATGGGTCTCACCGCAACATTTGACTATTTCTTTTCTTTTCTTTTCTTTCGAATTTGTGTAGGGCAAAACAAATGGGGATTCGTCGGTCGGACCGTGATTGGCGATCGCGGCGCAGACGTCGGTCGCTCATTGGTGGGTCCCCCGCGCCGTGCGCCGGGAATCGGCAGCTCCTCCTGGCGCCAGACTCGGCGTTGCGCGCGTCCGTTCCAATGAATGAATGCGATGCACTCCTTAATGCAATTTCGTCCTCGTTTCGGATGCGTCTTAAATAACTTGAGAGCGGTCTCGCCTCGCTCGCAAATGGAGTTTTGGCTCGCGGCCAAACGATCGCCGCGACGCCAAACGGCGTCCGATCCGACTGCAGAGTGCACACTCCCGACTCCCCGCAAACGCCATCAATCAACGGCGCACTTTGCCCCTGCGAACTTTAAATGGTGGGGGATTCGCTACTAATGAGGTGTACGTTAAGAACGTCGTTTTCTTACCCCCCCTCCCACTTCCCTCTCCTCTCCTTTCCCTCCCCGACGTCTCCCTTTTCGTTTCGTTTGCTCGCGGTTTGTGTTCGAGGTCGAAATCGACGAGCCACGTGCGCGGCGTATCTACAATGCGTCCAGTCTGGCGTGAAATGCGTTTCGGAGGTCGAGGACGAAGGGGACAGGGGTCCACCCACCAACAAACGACGCCTTGTTTTTGCAGTATCGGGAAACAATGGCGGCAGAATCGCGAGAGGATGTGGCCGATGCACGTGCACGTTTAGGGTCATCATTCTTGAGAAACGAGATACGGTACTCGAGTCTCCCATCCCCAAAAGAAAAAACAAAAAAAGGAAAAAAAAATTCCAAAATGTTTGCTTTGTTTTTTAATTTTGTTTTATATAAAAGAGAATGTGCAATAATTGATCCGTTCGGTTCGGTCGGATGAGAATCGTGGTGGGGAGAGAAGAGGGAATCGAGGGATCGGGAGGTTGCCTCGGTGTCGTGTTGCCGTAATGACGTCGTTTGCTCGACGCGTCTTTGTCATTTTCAATTATCCCGATTGGCCATTATGCTTTAGTCTCGAGGGAAATTGCGCGTCGAGAGAGAGAAGGAGAGAGAGAGAGAGAGAGAGAGAGAGAGAGAGAAGAGGAGAGAAGCCAACGGCGTGCGCCGATTCATTATTTCCACAATTATCTATCGTGGCGTGCGAGCGCCACCGCGCGACGAAAAAACCAAACCGATAGAGCGATCGATCGATAAAGATGGGAATGGGGCGTTTTGAAAAGTTTTGTTTTTTACTCGTTCTCGCGCCAACGATAAGAATTTGGAGCGACAAACTTTGACTTTTGCTCGTTCTGCACGAGAGGAAAGGCAAAGCCGAGTGACAAAATGATGCGCGCCGATAAGATGCAACGGCGTTTCCGGTTCCGGTCCCCCGTCTCTCTCTCTCATCCCTCTCTTTCCTTTCGCTCCCTTCCATTCCCTTTCCCTACCTCTTTAAGTCCTCGGGCCGATAAGAGTGGCGAGTAAAACAAAGTTGCGAGATACGGAGCGTAACGCGAAACTCCGTCGTCGCCGTTGCCGTGGCAACGTGGGCCCAAGTGTCAGCGCGAATTATATCGAGCGGATGTCGAGATAACCAATGTGGGAATTTCAATTAAATGTTAATTTCATTGATCCTGCGCAACCCAAAACCACAACACTTTTTTTTTTTTTTTTTTTTTTTATCTTTTTACCCAATACATATTTTTTTATTTATTTATTTATTTTTTTTTTTTTACCTCGGCCGAAGCGTCGCTGTTTCGATCGTCCGTTTCGTCGACGACCGACGTCCGACGCCGTCTTTTCCTTCCGTCCATTGGAAGTAAGAAAGAGAGCATCTGATTGTGGTGAAAAAAGTTGGCATCAAAGTTGAACTGTCGATACAAATTCAAAATATCAAATTATAAACGAAGTAAGTAAGTAAGTAAGTAAGTAAATATATTCCGTCACCTCTTCCATGTAGAAGCGAACGTGGAGTGAGTTTTTTAAGAGCGAGAGAGCGAAATGTTGTTGTTAATTCGTGGCGAATAAAATTGAAATACAAACCGTAAATCGTTGGCGATGGAACAGGTGTCTGTCTACTGAGTACTGAATCACTGGATGCGCGATCCAATTGCAGTAACTTAACTCTGCTTTAACGCGTTTGGACAAATGACAACTCGCGACACGTTCTCTCTCTCTCCCATTGACGTATCGTGCCATTCCACATTCCACCACTCGTTTATCACGTGAATTAAATGTTTGTTTGGGCGCAAAAATCAACACCGCCGCACCAAAAATCAAAAATGCTCTCAAATTCAAATTTTACTCGCGTTTCGACGGACGTCAAACGTTCGAGCGAATGTAGCGACTTAAATTAATTGTCTTTCAAACGTTTATACCGAATGAATCGAGTCTCACCTGCGTTCGAGCGTGTGCGAGCAGCTGCGATGTGAAAATGTGCAATGTTGGCTGCCATCTTGAACCGGAAGTTGTTTTGCGGCGAAGCGCTTCTCGCGAATATGAAAATGCA
Organism: Geophilus truncorum; assembly: GCA_034695745.1. Classification (NCBI taxonomy): domain Eukaryota; kingdom Metazoa; phylum Arthropoda; class Chilopoda; order Geophilomorpha; family Geophilidae; genus Geophilus; species Geophilus truncorum. The sequence goes on along the minus strand of JAQFZP010000964.1, from coordinate 134 downwards.
ATAAAAACTTGCAACGATGAGATTTAAACTGCATCCGTTCGGTGTTATTTTAACTCTTAATGACGAGTTTACGACCTTATTTATTCGTGGAAAGCGATACTCGATAAATTGCCGGTGCACTATATTCTCGGTAG
>JAQFZP010000963.1:0-24565 GCA_034695745.1 Geophilus truncorum | reverse complement strand
TTAGTCCCCAAGTCGTTACACACCAGAGACGAGGAAAGTACGGTTGAAACAGCCCGGCTTTCCTAGGGACTTAACACCTTAGCTTCATCCCCTGGTACTAGGACCTGGCACGGGCTAACTCAGTCCCCGGCCGGTCTATCTGAACACCAGGGAAGACAAGGGCATGGTTGATTCGGACCAGCCCTTGTAGGGACTAATAGCTGTATTTTCTAAGTCCCTCCAAGCCCTCCTTGCGTCTTAGCACTAACCACTTCTTTCTTTTACCATCATCATCAATTCTCCTCGGACAAGCCACAACTCTCTGCCACCAGCGGAAACAAATGCAACTAATAAGTAAGTCTAACACCACCAATAAATAAAGTCATCTTTTGCATTGTTAGAAAACAGCAACTTTCATCACTGTTAAACAGTGCAAAATCACCATTTTGATTGTTAAACAATGCAAAAAAAATCACTTTAATTATTGTTAAACACCAAATTTTAAGCACCATACGTGATATGTAACAATAAAGAAGTGTTATTTTTTTGTTATTTTACCAATTAAACTAATATCCTGCTATTTAACAATTCTTCAATTAACGTTATTCTATTGTCATTTAATGATGAAAGGCTTAATTATATTGTTAAACACCAAAAACTCACATAAATTATCATATAACAAAATCACAACTAAATCATAAAAATTAACGACTTTTTTAACAATGCAATTAAACCTTACATCACCATTAACTCAAATATACACAACACAACAATATCAAAAATGTAAATGTAAACAACAACCTCATAATCACGACATCACAAAATTCAAAACAACAATCAAAAAATAAAAAATATTCACAACAAAAAAATACATCAACCTTCCTGAAGAAGATTGTTTCATCTCATCAACAATCAAACACCCCTCAACTTCCCTTTAATGAAGATCACTTTTCAGTACGACGAACTAAGCCTAAAACCAGATGATCAAAGATCAGTTTTTATCAATTGATCACTTGATTAAAGTCCTGCGAGTGCGTCACCAAGCGTGAAATGATGTAATCATAAATCAACGCCCTCCTGTGACGATGCGAGTCCCCTTCACTCACAACACGAGTGAAGTGGGTCAAGGGAAAGAGAAATTTCAGTTTTGCATGGGTTAGCGTGGTTTTAACAGTGACAGGTGATATTTACACCTGTGGTTCGGTGGCAACAAAGGGTTGGAATGAGAGAGATGAGAGTTTTTATTGTTGAAAATTGAATGTGTTTTTACATTTTTATATTTTATATTTTTATTATTATAGTTAATTTTGTTGATGTTTAGTTATGTTTTTAATAAATTTTATATTTATTGGTCGTTTAAATCAAATTTTACTGTTAATGTGGTTGTTGAAAAATTTATTTCTTGTTTTTCCATTGTTGAATGTTTAAATATCAACAGAATTTTAGTGTCAGATTGTTTTATTTTTATCACATTTTATTTTATTGTTTAATAATAATAACTTATCTATAGTCAACGCTCATGTCCGGATTTGAGAGCGTTGACTGTATTTCATTGTTGAACACCGTCCCCCTGCCCCATCCCCCATTTTCCATTGTTGTATACAGTATTTCAGTTTCACAAAATTTCATTCTGATATTATTGAAATGTATTTTTAATATTCAAACATTTTTCTTCATTTTATTTCGATTTTAATGAATTTTATTGTTAGATTATTTATTGTTTATTTTTTTTTTATAAAACTTTACTGTTAATATCATTGTTGAAAAATTTATATTCCGTTTTATCAGTGTTATTTGTTTAAAGTTCAATGAATTTCACTGTTAACTTGTTTATTTTTTATCAAATGTTATTGTTAATATCATTGTTCCCCCATTTTTTCATTGTTTTTTGTTGTTACCTTACTTAATTGTTAAATACCTACTTCACTTCTCTCATTGTTAAAATCTTTATTTTTACCAATTCTTTATTTCCTTATTTACCGTATTTATTCCTTCAATTTACATTACATATTGCAATAAAATAAGGAAACAATTAACAATAAGTAAAACAAAAAAAAAAAAACTTCAAGTTGGCACAAACAATGTCTTCTGGCCAAATTAATAAGTATTTATCACTTACAATAAAACTCATTTAATTCCCCTAAAACAACAGCAGTAAAGCAATTTCTATTAAAATTAAAATTAAAATTTATAGTAAGTATCTTTTTTGCAACAATTTTCAAGTAATAAAACACTAATAGATGTGTCATGTAATGTCAATTACTGTCAACACAAATACCTCATTATTATTAAGTTTTGTAATAATAATAATAATATAATATAGTAATAAATGTAAATTATTTGTCAATGATAAGATTTTGTTATTTTAAGTGTTTAACAATTATGTTTAGTGAAAAGCAATGAAATTTGCAAATATTAGGTGCATTCAAAAACTAAAACTGAATCATCTTATCACCATAAAATTGATTTTAAGACGAAAAAATGATGAAAAGTTCATCTTATCAGGTCTTAAAATGAATTTTAAGAGCTAAAATGAAAACTGACTTTTTTCTTCATTTTAAGAATTCGTTTTATGAATTCCTCATCTTAGCAGCAACTGTAGGCGCCATTTTTTTTACCGCTTCGACTCGCGCGCGTCGTTTTTTTTCTTATTTTGGCCACGTTCTCTACTCGTATAATGGATAAAAAGGAAGAAATGATAGTATAGAGGCAAGAAATTAACTGTTGGGTTAATTATATATCCGTTTACCTTATTTTTTTAAGTAATGCGCGGCCGCGTAAGTCATGCTAAACATTTCTGTTTTATAATTCAGTTTCATTACACTCAAAAACAGCTCATAAAACGAAGGAAAAATGAAACAAAAAATTTTCGTTTTATAAAACTGTTTTAGTTTTTGAATGCACCTAATGAAGAGTTACAGATTCGTAACCAAAATCGTTTTGGTGTTTCATATCAATTAAATGTCATTGTTAAATGTGTGACAGTACAGTAATATTTTGAAAGTGTGTAGTGTTCAATAATGAATTGTACAAACAATCCAGTGTTAACAATGAGAATTCTGTAAATATTAATTAAATTTGTCATTGTTGAATGTTTAACAATGGTATTTTTTTTAGAAAATTAGGTGTAATAATGACATTTTGAGAAAATCAAGTGTTTAACAATGAAATTCATAAAGATCAATTAAATATGTCATTGTTAAATGTTAAACAATAGTAATTTTTTTTAGAAAGTTAGCAATATTAATGTGTACATTAAATGTTTGTTAACAATGACATTTTGAGAAAATCAAGTGTTTAGCAATAAGAATTATGTAAATATCAATTAAATTTGTCATTGTTAAAAATTTAACAATGGTGTTTTTAGCAAATTAGGCGTTCAACAATATTAATGTGTACATTAAATGCTTGTAACAATGACATTTTTAGAAAAACAAGTGTTAAACAACAAAATTAAAAAAAAAAACAATACAAGTCCACTCTTTCAAACAACTCAACAATGCAATTCTAACAAATCAAATATCCAACAATAAATTTCATAATAAAAAAAAAACCCACAATGCAACAATACCAAAACTCCAAACTCCATACCAAAAAATCCCTTTCAACGACCTTCTAAGTTCCAATCCACCTAAACATCCCCAAACACAATACAAATGACGTAATAAACTCTCAACAACAAAATATTCCACAATTACGTCAACAAAAACTTCCCATCACCTAAATCCAAACCCCAAATTTCACCACCAAAACGACACCCAAGGTAAAATTATGTAAACATGTTACAAAAATGTGGAAATTAAAAAAAAAGTGCATAAAAATGGCGGAAATGAGAAGTGGTTATTATAAAGTGGATCAAGGTTGATGTATTCACCAACAATCTTCGGTTAATGCATTATTTCAATGCAGTGAATAAATAAACACAGTGAAAGAAACTAAAAAATAAAATAAAAATGTTGAAAAGTATTTTTAAAAAATATATAAAAATCAAGTGGTAAATCGTGGAATGAATAATGACACTCGTTTTATGATCTCCTTGCCCCACATCTATCAACTTATGATGGATTTTTATGTTTTAAGTGACCATCGACGTGGAATAATGAGGATTGTGTTGAAAAATAGTCTAATTTATTTAATTGCAGGTTTTTTAATGGGTTTTCAAGAAAAAAGTTGAAATTTAATGCAGGAATTCAAGTTGTTTGGGTTTTTCAATGCAACGCCATCTATTGAGTGAAATCGAGACTAGATGATGTTGTTTTATGAATTTTGATATTTCAGGCTCTCTCTGGTGTTGGGAAATGAGAAAATTGCTACTTAAGGTTTTGGTCACTAGATGGCGCTGGTGGTTGGAGTTGTTGTGGAAGTGAAGTATCTAAAAATAAATTTTACTTTTTTTTTTTAAGATTGTGTTAAATTGTGGTGATAAATTATGGTGGGCGTTTGTTTTTGTAGATCTAGTGAGAGGGTTGCCATGTGCGCATGAGCGTGGGTTGTATTATTTGTGACTGTTACTCTGTTAGTTGTAAATAAATTGAAATTTTGTTTTCAGATGAATTGAAGTTAAAATAAAATAAAAAACTGTGTATAAAACATGATGTTCTTTTTGAATTTCACCAATGCTTTAATAATCGTCTCGAACTGTGTTATCAACATTGCTTCAATATTTTACAAACAACTAGGAATCGTCAGAATCACCACTTTTATCTGTATTCAACAATATAGTTTGTTACATTTCAGCATTTCACACATGTAACAGTGGAAAACAGAATTTCAATTTAATAACAATGTTAACTCATGTAACAAAAATGTTAGAATATTATGTCACAATTTAATTATTAATAGTGTTGAAACTGAATTCCAATGATACAACAATATTATATCAACATTTCTTCATGACAAAAACACTAACAATATTTATCCCTGAACATTGTTGAAATAGTGTTCATCGTAAAATATTTTTTTTACTTAGTTAACTGCTATTTACTGGTTACTGCTCAACATTGTTGCAAAATATTAAAATAATGTTCATTCTTGACCATTGTTGAATTAATGTTAATTTTTTCTCATTGTTGATTTTTCTCATTGTTGAAACATTTTGACACTTGTTAAACAAAAAAATAATTTTCAACAATCTAATTACCAAAAATTCATATCTCAACAATGAAACAGCAAAAATAGTAAAATTTCATTGTTAGAAAATTCATTCTTAATTAGATAAATTATTAAACAATAGAGACTTTGCGGAAAATTGATATATAACGTATATATTATAACGTATAAATTTTAAATTACATGTTAATCATAAGTTCAACAATGAGTTTTGTAAGTCATAAATATAAAACCCATTGTTGCTTATGATCCCGCAAAGTCTCTAATAACAAACAATAACACTTTACTATACCTACATCTTAAAATCAAGTACACCCAGACATGCAACAATGCCATCTCCCATTCCCAACCTCTAAAACACCAACTCAAAATTCCTCAACAATTGTACCAAAAACCAAAACCAAAAACTAAACCCAAATTCACACCAACAACTTCCGTCTTCCACTTCCCACAACCAGATGCAGAGAAAAATCCGAACAACTCTTCAACAACAACAAAGCAATATCTGTTCAAACCAAACCCCGGATGCAGCCATGTCGGCATATAGTGACAGAACCGCGTGGAATGTCATGCCCGAACGCGCGAAACAAAATCCGTGGCCGACCTCTTCGATAAATCATCGCACCCATCTCAGAAATGTGTGTGAAACTCAAAATCAGCCCATCAACGCCTATTTAGGCCTAAACACATTTTAACCATTTGCAATTTTCACTTTTTTCTTTTACCAAAAAAAAAAAAAAAAAATGGATGACATATATTTATACTCGAGTCGAAATTATTACGAGGTGAAAACAGATGTATAGTTTCGGGACCCCTCAAAACATGTCTGACGCGTGATCAAACGCGGCGCTTTATTTTACAGATCAAGTGGCAACGCTTTAAAATGTTAAATGACGTTTGGGACAAGGTAAGAATTTTTTTTTTTTTTTAAATTGATGGTTGAGACCGACCTTGTTATTTTTAGATGTGTGCAAATGGTCTAGTTTCGAAGCCATGCATGTGATACTTGGTTGGTGTTGGTAATGAGGTTTGGAGCTTTCTGCTTTTCACTTTTCGGCTTTTTGGGTTTTAGCAGCGAAATATAAAAAATAAAAATTTTGGTTTTTACTGAGAATTTAAGAATTTGGAAATTTGGGGTTGGAGTTAGTGATGGGGTTGAATGGATTTTTGTTTGGGGTTGTTTGGAGTGTTATACGTCATTATGACGTATGGTAATGCCGTGTCTATACGTCTTGATGACGTGTTTTGGGAAAAAGTAATTTTTGGGGTAATTAGAGGTAGTTGTGATTATTTTTAAGATAATTTTGTCATTTTGTATTAAAAAATTTGAGTTTCTAAAGTTGTTTTTTTTTAGAATTTTGGTCATGTCTTGAGAACTATAGAAAAGATAAAATTACAAAGTAAACGGATACAGAATGCAATTCAATAAAAACTGTAAAAACAAGTCAGAAATTTATAAATACTGTATAATGTGAAATACTGTATAATGTAAGCTGGCGATAGAACATAATTTTTATAATAAAGACTTTGTGGCAAATTGACATATAACATATGTTATATAACGTATAAATTAAATGAATTCTATGTTAATCATAACTTCAACAATCAATGTAAGTTATAAATATAAAGCCAATTGTTGCTCACATTTCCCCCAGTCTCCAATATCAAATTTTGTTAAATCACACAATGTCCCTTAGCATCTCTAGTTTCAAATAAACCCAATCTTCTATTTACCCAACCAGGTGGTCAACAAAACCTCTAAAAACCCCACTTCCTTTAATTTGCCTGCTACTGGACTCTTGGTGTCAAATATACCCAAAATTAAAAAAAAAAAAAAAAAAAAAAAAAACTTTAATTCAACACTCAGCGCAATTGTCTTTCTGGCAAGTCAATCCAAAACACAAACGTATACTAAGAATTAAAATATACATCGAAAACATTTCATCTAAGACAAAATTATTAAGTAACTTCTTTAAGTAACTTATAGTGTTTACAACACTAGATATATCTAGTGTTGTAAACATTATAGTTACTTAAAATTTGACAAGTAATTATAAGGTATCAGTAATTAGTTACTTTAAAAAAGCTATAACGCTTTACAAATGATTTGCAAAATTCATGCAATCAAAAGTAATAAATTATTCAAACAATATGAATTTTAAGATTTGTCATTTTTAGGGCCAATTGCACCAACAACAGTTAAACTCTAGTTAAACTCTAGTTAACTTTAACTTTCATTGGTGCAACTGGCCCTTAGTAAAATTACAAAGTAAGCAGATACTGTATGTAATTCATTAGAAATTTTAAAAACAAGTCAGAAATTTATAATTGAAATATAAAAATAATTTTTATAATAGAAACTTTGTGGGAAATTGATATATAATGTATATTATAACGTATATAATAGAAGAATTCAAATATTTATACAATCAATCATCTTTATTAAAGCCATAAAGAAAATTAAAATTAAAAAAAAAACTTTAATAAACTTTATTACAAAATTTAATTTTATATCAGTTTTAATTACCGTATCATTATCTTCTCTATTGTCATTTTCTTTTTAACGATTACACTAGCTACAAAATTGCTATTATTTTTGCCAATTATATTATAGTATATTCTTACAAGACTTGCTACGGATTAGAACCTTATCTTACAGCAATAACTTATAAAACATATTTTTCTAAAGTTTGATTGAAAAATGAAGACTGTGGCACTAATTTTCGGTTGGTATCATATTTATTCAAATCTTTTCCAAACTGTAAAATTATTGTTGTAAAATAAGTCTCAATTTTGTAACAGTAGCTGCATTCAAAGTGAAGAGTGTTGTGTTAAACAGTGTGTTGTCTTAAGAAATGAGCGTCCTGATTGGTTGAACGCACCAATAAAACGAAAGAGACGTCACGCAACACACGTAACACTCAAGTTTTTGAACGCAGCAACTCTCTAACATATGGCAAACTATTCAAAAATTTTTAACAAAAATAATTAATAGAGAATTACAAACTTTTGTTAAAACTTCATAACTTTCATAAAAAGTTGGTAAAAATTCTTCTTCAAAAATAAGTGTAAGTTCGTATGGGAATATTGGTATCCCAATTTTTTCTGCACGTTATAACAAAAACCCCGCTATTACGAACTTAATTTAAGGGACATTTTAGAACCGGAAGTTGGTCAAAATGACGTTTCATTTTTCGTTATTTTTATTACACACAGTCAACCACATGAAAATGATTTCATGTCTAAAACTCTTTGGAAAGTTCAGTATTCTACAGAAAATTTGTGTTAAAGACTGATGAAAACTCCTTTACAGGGTTCGTCTGTAATTGAATTTTTAATCCCAACTATAGTCTAATAATAATCCTCTGCACTTAATATTCAGCTTCCACCATCAACTCATTATTAGGCCTGTGCGATATTGATCATATGCGATTACAAATATGATATTCATATCGTTTAAAAATTTCAAAAGTTGCGATATATCGTGATATTTTGCGACATGCAATATCGCGATATTCGAATAATAAACGATAGGTAATGAATGGTATTTTCCGATGTTTTATCGTAAAATGGTTCCAAATCGGACTAGTAAACACTCTGGGTTGAGGCATGATTAGAAGTTACGGTAAACAACTAATAATATCTGACAGATGCAGCAAACAGAATATGGAAAAAATCGTTAATATACATCCTAAGCACTACATCAACAATACGTTATACCAGTATGTACTAGTATACTATATAAAACGAATTTTACATTTTATTTTATTTTGTTAGAATATTTCGAATATTCGATATTTCCATAATCGTATCGTAAATACGCGATATTTTCGATATATCGTGAATATACGATATTTGCGATATATCGTTTATTTTTTTAATGTTATAATCGCAACTACGATATGAAATGTTAGTGCTATATAAACGATATATCGCAATATCGCACAGGCCTACTCATTATCAAAATTAATAATAAAATTAAATAATTTTTCTTTACATTTGTGTTTCAAAAACAATTTTCAAAAACCAAGGTCTGCTTACTTTCGTACTTCTAACAATTCATGCCACTAAACCCGATGATAAGAAATGTCCATCATTTACTGCGGATGAGAAAAAAAAAATTGAAGCTATTTTCAAAGAAATGGAAAAACTTGATCATGAAAACAGAAGCCATCGCAGAATACTAGAAAAAGACTGCGCGTAAGAATAACAAATAACAATTAGTATCTTAAAATAATAGATTTCTAATTAATAAAATAATTTTTACAGTGATTTTGAAGCCGTCAAAGTACCGGAGCGCTTTAAAAAAGTGTTGCCTAAATTGTGCTTAGATAAACCTACTGCTCATGAGTGGTACCACAAAGATGAATATGGTTGTGAACATCTTTAAGGCTTGAATAAATTTCAATAATTATGAAATGAAAAAAAAAAAAAGTTTGATTTATTTTTGTACGAAATAAAATAAAATAAAATAAAATAAAATAATAAAATAAATTAAATTAAATAAGATATGATTACGTAAGATGCCACGTGATGTATATCGTATGATAAGATATGGCTATATACAGTAAGTTGAAAGTTATGTTGTGTTAACAATATTCAACCCAAATTTCAACCATTGCTGAGGTACTCTGTATTGAAGTGAGTGAATGTTTAGTGTAATTAGTTAATTACTGTTGCAAAAATATATTGTCAAACATTTATTCTATAATATATTTCACTGTGTAACTCAAACACAAACTTGTAAATTCAAAACTTTTGCAATATGTTGCAGAATAATATAGAAATATGGTTTTAACTTACTTGTTAGATGCATGTAAGTGAAATACGTGTAAAAGTATATTTGAAATACACCAGCATTGTACATTTTGTTTCTGTATAATAATTTATGCGTTTAAGACAGACTTAAACACACAAATTATTACCGGGTATACATAAACAAAATGTATACAATGCAACTGTATATATGTAACATATAAAAACGGCCACTTATTTTTTATAAGTGTGAAATATAAGTTGACATACAGTACTGTATATGAAAAGTCCCAATTTTGGGATATTGCAAATATATTCAAAATACATTTTACAAAATATAGTTTATATCATATGTTTAAAATACAGGTCGAACCTCGATATAACGAATTATTTCAAAGTCCCGTCTATGTTAATCGTCTCGATATAACAAACTTTCGTTATAACGAACTAATTTTTCGGTTCCTTGAAGTTCGTTATATCGAGGTTCGACCTATATTACATTTTCGTGTAGGTTGATAGACGTAAACGAACACGAAACTTCACCAAATATCAACAAATCTGAACAAGTGTACAACACATCTATCTACAGTACAAAAATTCACAACTTGCAACTTAATTTTCATGTTTAAATTTTGCAATTTTTTTAATGAGACGTTTCTCTGGTCTTCCAGTTACAAAAATCGGCTGCGGAAGTCACCGAAAGCCCAGCGACCCGGCAAGAAGTAGCCATCAATTAGGCGAATGAGTGGCAAAGAGGGAGGGAAACATGACAGAAACAAAACACCCAATTATCACTTAGGCCTAACCCAGGATCAAATGTAAAAATAAATAAGTAGAAAATGATAGGAGTCTGTGAATTAAATGGAGTGTAAACAGCTATGTGTGCGTCATCTAGTGTTGCATTTTCGCCGGAAATCAACTAATAACTTAATATTTATGTACTGTATTTGCTATTTGTGGCTTTCTTGGATGGAAATATGAGAATCGATTTCAGGTTGTTTGAGGTAAAAGAAGATTCGATTGAAGCAATTCAGGGAATTGGTTTCATAGTCAATAATTTGGTGGAAAACATTGGGATTTAGTTCGGTGTGAGAGCAATGGTGGGATTGCAGAAACAATAGTTTAATAAGGGATTTAGATTTTTTTTTGGTTATTGTTTTGAAGGAAATAGTTTTTGAAACATTGTTTTAATATTGTAGTGCATTCAGTTATTTTTTTAGTTTGAAATATTAATTGTTTTTGATATTGTTGTAATTGTCAAAACAATAAATTTTAATAATAAAAATAATAAAAATATTTAAGCATGGTAATAATAATGCTATTGTTAAATTATTTTGCATTGTTTAAGTAAATTCCTAACATTACAATTAAGATTTAAACATATGTTATGATTTCTGCTCAAAACAATGTTGAAATAACATTATTAAACAATAAATTGAAAAATGTCATTGTTGTTGTTTTAAACAATATTTTGACCAGAGATATTCATTGTTTTGTATAACTCTAATTAAATAATCCTTAAAACATACATTTAGAATTGTCTAAAACAATATCAATAAAAATAATACAGTAAATTTATATACATTTCAATTTCAAAGTACCGGTAGTTTTATTTTAAACTTTTTTTATTCTATTATTAAAAACCAATCATTGACACGAATCAAACAATTCTAAACATTTCTGTCACAATCATCAAACCCAATTGTGAAATTCAATCCACTTTGCATCATTGTCTTACATTGTTACAACATTCACCACTTTCATTAATTCCCACAAGCCTCTATTTATAGAACATCTTTAAAGTGCATCTTTTAAATCAGATTACATCTCATCATCAATCAGTGGGCAGGAGGGAGACAAAAAGCAAAGCGCGTAAGTCAGAAGTGAAGACATTTGATCTTTTTAAGTTCGTCCCTCCCAAACTTGGCTCAGCTTCTGTGACCAATAACATCTTTCAGTTCAGTCGCTTGCTTGATGCGCGTCTTGTCAGAGGCAACTAAGACAACCGGTACCGAACCGCACTTCAATTGCAACCGACAAACACGCTGCTCAATTTTAAAGGTAAGACAAACAACTTTTGATCGCTGTCTTTTCAAACTATGTAACTTTAGTTCAACATTTCTTCGTAATCCAAATACCAAAATTCTTAACACGATTTACGTTTTAATTGGTGTTTTGATTTTTGGTGAGTGGATGATAGAATGAATATCTCAAACTGAAGTTCAAGTTTTTACTTTAAGCCTTTTACCACGTGCTAGTGTTGCAATAATGACTTGATGTGTGAGGTTATGTCTAGTTTTCAGTTGTGTTTTGTCTTGAGTGGAATTTTAGTTGAAATGTCAAAAGGCGAGTTCGAGGCGGGGATAGGAATCTCAAGTCTTTCAAGTGGAAAGATTTTAGAATAACTTTGCTGAAACAGTCTAAAGTTTCTATTAACTTATTAGAAATTTTCATAAGATTTCAAAATGTAAATTTAAGAAATTAAAAAAAAAAAAATGTTTAAAAGAAAGTTTCACTGTAATAACATTACTTTCGGTTACTTTTCATAGTTAACTATTAAAAGCAGTGACTGCCACACCATCAAATAATATGAAATTATGTATTTAAAATATGTATTAATAACAATGTCACAAGACAATAAATGTTGCCAATATTGTTGATAAGTTGTATAATGTAAAATGGGGTACGGTACTTTGACTATAAAGAATACTTTGAACAAATATAATTCTAAAAAAGATTACAAACCAAATACTGTAAATTACATTTAAAAAAATTTTATGTTTAAAATCCATTCTAACTACTTTAAAGTTATAAGATTTACTGAGAACTTATTGTGGCATTTCTTACTGTTAGGACTAAACTGCCAGGAGACAAAATCAGGATACGTGTGTACTAGTATTTTATGAAGGTTATGTGAATGATAGAAGTGAAGGGTTTATTCTTCCAAACAATACATGTATAAATTAACAATATGTATCATATACTTAATTCTTTAATTCTGCTCAACACTTACTCAAAGAATACTAAGTTAAGACACTTTTGTGGCTTGAACGGCATGTTACAGCACATGCTCATTGTTCAATGTTATCCCTTCAAATTTTATTAAATTTTTTTAAAAATTTTATACAAGTTTTATACAAAAAATGAAATTATAATCAAATTTGAGATTTATCTTTCTAAATTTATTATTTTTCGTAATTTACTGGGCCTCAAAATTGAATTTAACAGATACTTTTTTTGCATTATTTTGCTTAGAAATGTCAAAAATGTTGTATTCAAAGTGTGTTTATTTAAAAGATGACATTAAAATCTCACAGAAACCATGAAAAAAATTTACTATTCAAAATAATAAGAATGGAAGTAACTTTGAACACCAAGTGTTTTTTATTTAAATTTTAGATAAAAAAAAATGTTAATTGACATTTTTTTTATCTAAAATTTGTACCATAAATGGATTAATCCATTTAAATGTTATTTATGGTACAAATTTAAATTATTTTTTCAATACAACTTGCAACAATATTTAAAAATTATTGACTTCTTTCTAAAATTAAATTAAATAAATAAAAAAAAAACAAAAAAACTATAAAAGATCATTTTACCTCTATTTCTGCAAATGGCAACCTCAATATCACAAACTTTGACTATTCCCATGAAATAAGAGCCAAACTCAATCATTCTCCAGTCCAGTCAAGAAACAATAAAACAAAATATATCCACTATTATTTCATTACAAACTCAATTCCACTTGGTACAAACACTGGTTCTCGATTTACCAAATTCAACCGACTATCGCTTCCACTTGACTGTAAATAAATGATCTTTTTGTAAATTGAAAACAACATGTCCTGATGAATGTTGATACAACCTTGTTTGTTTATTAATATAGATCAGCGAAACAGATGTCTTCGACAGAAGCCGATGGCAGCGGAAAACCGACAACGGATAAACAAACGATCCGAGGGCCGCGCCGACTTCTTAGGACCCCGAAGTGCGCCAGATGCAGGAACCACGGGGTCATCTCTTGCCTCAAAGGTCACAAGAAGTTTTGTCGATGGAGAGACTGTACTTGTGCCAATTGTCTTTTGGTGGTTGAACGCCAACGAGTGATGGCTGCACAAGTAGCACTTCGCAGGTAAGGAAAGAAACAATGTAATTGCACAAACACAGTGGAACCCGTTTATAACGTTTCTCAAAAAACCGGCTTAAAAATGACGTAACGTTTTAACGGAGTAACTTAATATAACGCTTATACTGAATAGCCGGGAAAGAAAAAACGTTACGTTATAACAGGGTTTAACAAAAGATCTCGCTATAACCGAGTACGTTATAAACGGGTTCTACTGTACGTCTAATTGACGTACTTTTTATGTAAAAATCGGACATACTGAAGTTAAAACGACGTCAGGTTGTTGCACTTTTATACGTAAAAAACCGACGTCATATTATAACATTAGCTGCTTTCAAAGTAAAAAATTATAATCAAATTAATTTGATTAAAGTAATTAATGACGTCATTTTCATGCCTGAGCAGCTCGTTGGACAGTCGTGCAAATGACATCATTAATTACCTACTTTAATCAAATTAATTTGATTCTAATTTTTTACTTTGAATGCAGCTATTGTTTAAGCGTCGTATTTACGTTATTTACACCCCTTAAAACAAACATCAAGTCTCAAAAAAGTATATAAACGACGTCATTTTAAAGTCTCAGTCTAAAAGCAATCTGAAACACTTTGAGACATTCAAAAGAAGTGATATTATATTTTAGTGACTTTATTTTCATATTAAAATTTATATATTTGTAAAATGAAGATCTTCTATTGTAAAATTTCATTACAGGCAACAAGCGACTGATCCAAACAGAGATGACAAAACACGGATAAAGAACACCGAAAAGCTCCTGGCACAAAAGAAGATTTACCAACATCACCTCAAGTCATTGCAACAAAAGAGTTTTAACAGAAATATCATTCATGGTAAATTTTACTGTTTAAACCTTGACGGTCAAGTCAACTGAAACTGGTTTATTGTTAAATATCAATCTACTCATCACATTTATTTAAACCCTATTTCCAGGAATGGCCGCTAGAAGTTGCCGTTACCCACCACAATTCCGCTCCATGGTCCCCTACATCAACCAACGCATGCGCAAACGCCGCTGTTTCGCCGACCGCGAGTTAGAAGAGATCATGATGGAAAGAGAACGCCAACTCGCTCTCGTACACAGACTTTCCCACCAACATCAAGCAGCAGGCGCCACCTTGTGGCCAATTTCAGAACTAACATATCCAACAATTGCTCTAGCCAATCAATGCCCAGCTCAATTCGTGACACTCAGTCCCCAATCTGCTTTCACTTTAGTTTCAAAACCGGAAGTGGAAAAACAGGAAGTAAGAAAAGAACAGAAGAAAAGTTTGAGTTTTTCAGTTGAGGCCATCTTGGGGTTGTAAATGAAAGTTTTGTACACTTGAAAATGGGAGAAATGAATTACGTAATGTTTGTGGGAAACCGGTCGCAGGGCAACGCTCAAGTGCATTACGTAAATCCAAACTCTTTTTTTGTAATTTGTTTTAGACGAAATGCGGTGTGGGTTTTATCTTTTCTGTGAAATGCAGACATAACACTTGATTCAAGTTGTACTGAGAATGAATTTAATGTAAAAAGTAAAGTGTTTAGTGTTTTTTTCGTCAATATTTTGTTGTTGTTTTTTTTCAAATGTTTTTCTGATGTTTTGTGAAAGACATTATCTGTATAATTCTCATTGTTACACTAACGAATAAAGCCAAGATAAATGCATAAAAAAATATTATATGACATAAAACAGATATTTTGCCTAAAAATGCATAAGTTGTCATTTTTACCGAAAAATACACAGATGCAGGAACCACAATGTCATCACTTGCCTCAAAGGTCACAGGAAGTTTTGTCACTAGAAGTTAATTAAATGCAATAATTAAAAAAAAAAATTAAAAAATTACAATTTCTATTTCAGTACGGTATCCTGTTTTCAATTTTTATTAGTTCTTTATTTATGTCATCAAGAAACTTCAATATTTACAGTAAAAAAACATGTCTCCACTAACCAATCACAAGATGGAAACCACTTCTCATTAATTACTCATTTTTTTTTGTTTGTAAGCCTCCAAATGCCAACACTAAGTGGCCAAATGTTGTTGAAAAAATGTTATCACATGTTTATTTCATCTTAAAAACAACAACAAACAAATTTAAAATTAGATAAAGGATATAAATGTGTTTATCTACAAGAACATTCCAGGCAACAATGCAATATAGCCTCCAATCAAAACCATTTAGGGTTAACAACTCAAACAAAAACACAGTGAACACTGACGAAAAGGACCAGGGAATCAAGGACCTCCTGTAGCGTTGAGCGCAGCGAATTGCGAGGCTTTTAATAGTGCATTCGGGATAGGAACAGAATGAAAGTCGGGACGGGAACAAAATTAAGGCCCGGACAGGATCTAACAAAAAGACCAGGGAATCAAGGACACAAAACCCATAAAAACAACACAATTAAAAACAAAAAACAAGCTACTGTACCCCGTAGCGTAGCGCGGGTGTACTGCTAGTGTGATATAATTTACATTTGCTTGAATGCTTTTGTGTATTTTCACTTCAATGCATTCATGAATTTGATACTTTTGGCATTGTTCTATATTGTCATGGTTAAAAATTGAAATAACTACATTAACATTTTAACATGTTGCAATGATGAATAATATCACAGTCATGTATGACAGTTGCTGTTCAACTAGTTAAGCTACAATAGAGTAAATGCTACATGATGAAACAACAGATTAGTTACAATAGTTAAACATTGTTTTTGGTGAAAAATGTTCCTGACTTTACCTATATTTTCAATTTATGCATTGTCTGTGTTTATTAGTTTATACTTCACAGTTGAAGTTGCCATCTTGCTTCTCGTGATTGTAGTCATTTTAAAACATAAAAGTTAAAAAGTGTCTAAAAAAGCTACAAAGTCTAAATAGAATACAATTGCTGAAATTAACCTACGCAAGAAAAACAATGAGTGGCATATGATTAAAAACAATCTTTACTCCAACTCCCATTTTTTGGAGTCAATCAATGGTTTATTTTTAACGAATAAAAAGTTCATCAGAGTAATTGCTTTTTACTACTAAAAAAAGAATATTTCCTAGACGACAGAGCCTTTGTTTAAAGCATGAGCTTTTACTAAAAATGGAGCAAATTTATAGTAACGAACAAGAACATTTACTTAATTTAGGTACGAAATGCTTCACAATTTTGAAGCTTTATCAAGTGCAGCTCGAAAAAAATAATAATAATAATAAATCTAATGATATTTATATCTAACTTAAAATTAAGTCGTAAAATGGTTGTTTCAGATGTAAATTGACACAATTTATGAGTTTTAGACCTAAATATACAAAATGTTAAAATAATTTAATTTTAATTTTTGAGTGTGAAACAAACACACTTTGAATCAAAAAGAAAACCTTTAAACGTGGAAGTAAAACCTCCCAAATTTGAAAGCAAAGCCTTCAAACATGTGAGCAAACAACTTCAATAATTGAAGAAAAGGTTTCAAAAGTAGAAACATTCACTCAGTATAGTAAAAGCATTCCTTTATTCATACTAAACGAAGCATTTGCTTTGAGCAAAAACCTTTACTCGTAGTAAATGCTATTGTTTTTGCTATTTACTTTGAAGTAAAGCTTCTTTTTAATCTTACTGACCGACATTGTCCGTCAGAATATAATAATTTTTAGCTAGAATTTTTACAAAACACTATTCTAAATCATTGCAAACATCCTTTACTCACACACAATTCCAAGTTTGACTCCATAATTTTTATCTTCTATCACACCCTCAAACGCCAAATTTCAACTTTCCAAACACACCCATTGCTTGTGACAATCAACAACTGCTTTACCTCTATCGATTGCCTAGCAACCAATTCGTGAAGCATGTTGGGAGCTGTGGGCGGTCACCAGCATCAGTTGGTTGGCATCAAGCGAAGAAAGCGGAGCATCATTGTGCCACATCAACTGGATGCACGATTGAACTCATAAAAAACTCAATTCCCAAGGTACTGTATGATAGACACTGTTGAAAGAAGAGAAATAATTCAATTATTTTATTGTTTTTTATTATTATTTTTTTTATTAGGAAAAAGTAAAGGTATAATGTAATTAGCCACTTGATGAATTGTTTGCATAACAGGTAAGACACACCCTTACACCCTTTCATAGAAATGAAATTAATTGCATGTTTTGTGCTTTGAAAATATGTTGAAGTTTTTCTATTTTTAAGTATTGTTTGATAAGAAATAAATAAACAGTTTAATCTGGACTTGTGGTGGGTAGTTTTAAAGTTAACATGGAAATGGGAAGATTTTTGCTAATAGGATTTTTGATGGGCTTAAAAGGTAATGCCAAAGTAATTACAGTGAAACCCGTTTATAACGTACTCGGTTACAGTGTTACATTCTTTGTTTCTGATTATAAGAAGTTACTCGGTTATAACGTCATTCTCAAGTCGGTCCCTAAGAGAAACGTTATAAAACGAGTTCCACTGTATATTGAAGTTTTTTTTATCCTGTATGACACTATCTAAATATATAAATGACAATTCTTCAAAAAGATTTTTTTGAAATTATAATTTTTGACCAATTTCTCCTCTTGAGTTTATTTGAAACATTTTTGTTAATATCCTCATCTTAAAACCACATTTTCTTTCAAAAAACTTCATTTAATTTTAAAAAATTATGAAAATGTATAAAGTTTTAAAACATAACTATATTTTATTAAACTTTTCTGTAATTTTTTAGACAATTATCTGCATCATTAATGTAAGAGTTAGATTTTAGCATTTTAATCCACATAATCTTTACTATTAATTAACCCAATCCCATCACGAGAGTAAAAGTAAAGATAAAACCACAAATGTCCAGTTTAAACATAATCCCTGCATCATTTAGGCAGTTATTATAAACCAACCCATAATCCACTATAATCCTAAATGGAAAAAGTGAAGGTCATTTACTAGTTTTAAATTAATGTCAACAACTTTTTATTTTAAACCAAAATATCCTCTTCATCAACCAAAACTAAAAATCTATAAATTTTATTTTAAATTTGCACGTTATGAGTTTTTATAACATTTTACATTTTATGTAAATATTGTCCTTGGTTTGTTTCTCTTGACTTTGATTCATATTTGTGGCCGGTTTTCGATTGAAGAATCGAAAACCACCCACAAAATCCAAAAAACATCCAATTTCATTCAATTTAAAGCCAAATAAATAAAATTTCCAAAATTCCAATAACCCTTCACCATTTCCTAAATCGGAAAAAGATATTCATATTCCCTTTAAAAAGATTAAATTTGCATTTCATCTAATATTCACATCAATAAATTCCCATTTTCATCATGATGCATTCAACTTCCTGTCTTATTTTTATGTTAGTGGGATTTTTATGATCAAAACAGTCACATAAAACACCCCTAAATGGTCTTGTCAACCTGTGGTTTAATTTGGAAATTGCCACCAGGGTGTTTTACCTTAAGAAAAAATAAAAATTAAAGTAAACACAGTAATCATTTTATTAATGAAGGGCTATCAAATGTTTACCACTTTTAATTAAAATTAATATTTCATTTTCAGTCATTTTGATAAGTCCAGGTTTTATTATTTGCTTAATATTTTTTTTTAAATTCTGTCTTTGTTTACTTAGAATAAATTGTTGGTTTAGAAAGAAATTCCATTTCAGTGAGTAAACAAATCCAGTTTGCATGTAAATTACTTTCAAAGCTCATTTAATGTTGACTTTCAATCATTCTTTGCTGGAAATAACAAAAAAAGACTTTGTCATTATTTGAGTGATGTTGTCATGAGTTTGCTAACATGTAAACAACAATAATTGGAACTATCGTGCTTAAGATTATTTAAATTGTCAATTTTTATGGGCAAAAATTAAGCTTGAATTAAAGTTAAGCCTAATTAAGGCCTATTTTAGGGTTAAATTTGATATAAATAAACCTTGAGTGTGTAAACAGTTTTAAGTCTGTTTATAGAAGTGAAATTGTTGTTTTTCAATGAAAATTGTGTGATGTAGGTTTAAGTTCATAATAAAAAACAGCTAAAAAATTACTCATAAAACATAATTTAGGTCTAAAATTCTGTGGAATTAGCATTAAAGTGTAATGTAAGCCTAAAATAAAGTTTAATTTATACTTTTTCATGAAAAACTAGAAAAAATTACTCATAGAACCTGATTTAGGCCTAAAATCACATTTTTACACAAATTAAATTAAAACTCATATAAAAACACATTTAAACCAATTTACAATTATAGTAAATCACTCTTTAGCCTTAAATTAAGCCTAATCTAATATCAGCCACAATCCCCAAACTTCCAATACCCTAGCCCTCAAACCCCATTTTTGCTTAAAAAACAACAAACAGTGTCAGTATAAAAGATTATCCGACACCTACCTTTGATTTCCCTCATGAAAACACCTGTAGGTCTTCGTCAACAAATCCCTTACGACTTCCGGTCGAGTTCCGTGTAAGCAGTGGTTCGCAATTGGATTAAGTTGGGAACAAACAACAAACATTGCCTCTCTTCGACTGCCAAACGGCTCTAACTTTCTCTTTTCCCCTTTTCTTCTTTCAATATTGGCCATGTGTAACAAAAGCGACGCCATTACTCGCAAATTTACGGCGCTGCAGTCAATCGAGCGCCCCCTAGCGGGTTCAGAAAATCACGCCAACAAACTTTTTCCTTTTTTCAATTTTGAAATGGAACTATAAATATAGCGAGTTTTTGTAAATAAAGCCATTTGCGCACCACCTTTTAGTGATTGTTGCGTTAAATGGAGCTTGGTAGTGATAAAAGGCGAGATAAATACTCTTGTTGTGTTGTTTTGAAAAAAACAGGTTGGCAAATGTGTTTTTGTTTTTGAATTTCATATCAAGAAGAAAAATACTGTTTGTTTTGATGAAATTGTGTTCAGATGGCGCTGTTTAGTAAGGAAAGTGTTTATCAGA
Organism: Geophilus truncorum; assembly: GCA_034695745.1. Lineage (NCBI taxonomy): Eukaryota > Metazoa > Arthropoda > Chilopoda > Geophilomorpha > Geophilidae > Geophilus > Geophilus truncorum. Next base: position 3,662 of record JAQFZP010000963.1, on the reverse strand, counting down.
AGTTAAGGAATTGAAATGTTTGTTTTACTGTTATTAGAATTTCGGAGACTAATATTGATGCTATGAGAGAATGTCAGAATAGTAAATTAATTAAAGAATTGCTTAGAAGCGTCATAGGTACGAACAAATATTAAAAAAAATATATTTTTTTTTTCTTTTTGAAAATTGACTACCGGTACCATAATTAAATTTATTTTATTTTATTTTATTTTATTCTATTTTATTTTAATTTTGAAAAAAAATAATTAAAAAAATAATTGTCAGGAGTGTGATTTGAACCCACGCCCAGAAACTGGACTGCGACCTTAACGCAGCGCCTTAGACCACTCACTTCTATTGGTTACTTAATCTCACATCAATTTTATTTTACATAAATTAAATTAATTAACGAAATGTCAACCTAGTGACCAAATCATCTGGAAACACTCCATCAGTTTCTCATTCATCAGGATTTATTTTCTTATCAATCAGAACAGATGTCATATTAATTACATCTAATTATATACTTTGATATACTTTGATTGGCAACATAATTCTTGATCACATTGACATTCTCGATAATTCCATAATACCATATTTAACAGAGTTCTACTTTGATTTGACATGAAAACTTATTAAATGAGATATGGTAGTTATAATTTTTTACAGTAAACGCAATACACGAACTTCACTGCAATACATGAAAAACCTCACTACAATACCATTACAAAACTCACAATTGAGTTTCAACTTTCAAACCAAAATCAAAAATTTATTTTACCTTTCAATTCACCACAACATAACTGCATTTTAAATTTCCACATTTCAGAAACCGATAAATTGAAGTCTAACATTCTAAAACCTTTCAAAACGTACAGCACCAATTGAGAAAAAAACCTAGACAAAGACTGCCGAAGCGTTGCAGAGGTTGTGCACCGATGCCTTTTCCATTCTCCAAAACACCTTAATCTTATTTGTCTTCTTCACTTCACCTTAATTTGTTTTTACAATCACTGTTTATTTTCCTCCTGTTGCTTTAGTCTATTTTTATATCCGTGAGAGGGCGCAGTAGAAAAAGTGCAGATAGATCAGCTAAATTAGTTAATATGAGTTTTATGATGATGTCATTCAGCAAACTCCCAGTGCTTTTGCAGTGGTCAATTGTCTCATCAATGTTCTGGATATGAGGATAAATGGCTAACACAAAGCTATAAACTGTTCCATCTAGGGGCAAAATGAGATGTTTCCAAGTTATGTTCCCCTATCATGAGAGCATAAACTGCAATGGTTAAAAAATATACAGGAAGTGCAAGATGGGTATGGAAAAATACCAAAATAAACAAATTTGTAAATAAAAAATAAAGTACAATAGAATCCGCGAGGAACGACCTCGGTTATAACGACATTTTTATTTTTTCCATCCTAACTCAAGCATCGCTAAAATAATTCGGATATAACAACAATCGGTTATAACGACATTTTTTGGCCGGTTAACCGGATTTACGCTATATCCGATGTCGTTACATCTGGATTATTTTAGCATTGTTTGAGTAGGGTTTTGGCCGGGGGAAAATAAAACTGTCGTTATAAGCAAAATGTCGTTATAACCGAGGTTGTTACTCGCGGACTCGACTGTATATATATTGTGTTTTGGTAATTCTCATCTTACATCTTTGACTATTTTGTCTGATTATGCAGATTTGTCTGGAGTTTTTTGTTTTGTTCGGTTATGTAGTCTTTTTAAGCGTTTTTAGTTTTTGAGTTTTTTCTTTACCTTTGTTTTGTGGCAGGTTGCGGATGGCTAGAGTAGCCGCTGGCGACCATAAACAATATTTACACACTCACTCACTCACTCACTCACTAAAATCCACCACCAGGGGGTGTATCTGTTAATTCAGGATCTGGAAATAGTAATTCCCTGCTGTCAACTGCAAGAATCTTCACATCTACTTGACTGACTTTCAATCCAATGCTGGTTATTGCAGAAAGCCATTAAGCACATGTTATCACTCAAGTGCACAAGAGGGCATTCTTCTTCTAGCCTCCATTTAATACAAGAGAAATTCCACAAAGTTTCCTAGAGTGATGTTTCGATTAGAAGGTCAACTGGTGGTGAAAGGGTATTCTTCAATGTTAATAAAAAATTACACAATATTCAATTTTAGAGTTTCTTTTTCATCTTACTGATGTTCACAGTTTTGTATTGCAGGGTTGATGCACTTCTGTTGACAGGAAATTACTTTCACACAAATTTCCCTAATTTTATTACGTGGGTATTTTGAATTTAGATGGGGTTTAACAGAACAAGTATTGATTTCAGGTTTGGATGAAACATGTGTATGTGAGTGAGAAGAATAAGGAAATTAAATGCACTTTTCAATGACAATAATTTAGGCCTATTTTAAAAAAAAAAGCAGTTGGCACTGATTTTTTTTAATTATTGAAGGATTAAATAGCAATTGGAGAATTTAAAAAAAATAATTCAAGATGAATGGGATTTGAAGTTGTAGTTTCCACCAGATGGTATATAATTTTAAACAACCACTTTTTTCAAAAATTGTTATTTAATCAAAATATTTTAAATATTAGGAAATGATACTTTTCAAATTTTATAATCAAAATAAATACCGTATATAAATTTAATAAATATTGCAAGTTAAACAAATGGTGTATTTTTACTGCATATCATTTCAAGTTGGTAAACCAAAGTTCAAACTTATTAAAACAATGGTTCAAGTCATCAAAACATAATAATCCAACCTGTTATTCAAAACTTTTGAATTTCCAAAATGAAAATTCCAACCTTTTCACCCTTACCTACAGTACCTCATCCCATTGTGCTTTTGCATATTTCACATTCTGCAGCCAATTAGACCAGTAAATTGACCACAAGCCACAAGCAATAAAGTCATAATGCCATCTCTCCTTTTACCACAAACCCCTTTTAAATCCTCACATTAAAATATAAAAACAGCTTCATTTTAAATGCCCAAGACAATAATTCAAAAGAGGATTTAGATGCTTTTGGTCAGCCATCAGAGTGTGAAATGATTCTCCTGAGAGGAGACGCCAGCCATGTAATTTGCCATCACTGACTTCCAAAGCAATTAGGCATTAATCTTGCTGACTGTGAGCATACACCTGAAGAATGCCTTCATTAATCTTCTCTGCTAACAGCTTCTTGATGACATTTTTGAACCTTCCCAGGCAATGAACAGATGCTTGCCTCCAGTAGGTTTAAATTTTCATGTGGTAATAGATTATGGAGATAAAGGCTGGTTGTCAGCTGCAGATCTATTTCACATTAATTAAGTTGCCCAAGACTTACTACATACAAGTTGTGCTTCTGAATTGTGTAATAATTAAAAGTAAAACTTTTTTTATGTTTATGTGTGATCTTTTATTGCACTGGGAAATTCAGAAGTTACTTGTTAGGAGTGTTTTTGCAGAGTAATTGTTTTGTAATCAATTTAGTTTTTCATCCACAATTGATGCAACGCACTTTGCTAAGTGCTTCTAGCTGTTAATTTAATTATTTATTTACTTTTCCAATTAAATGTATTTAAGCTGTTTTAGGTTTAATAAGATGTTTGCTTAAAACAGCATCACTCTAAGAAAAATCAGGTGTAAACAAGTGCAGGCTTACACTTTTTTAGGTGTAAAATACTTGTCCCGTGAGCAGC
>JAQFZP010000962.1:0-24574 GCA_034695745.1 Geophilus truncorum | reverse complement strand
TGAGTTGGGTACATTGAAAATTGGCGCTCATTAACAAAACTTATATTTACATTTAATTTTAATATTATTTATACCGTACCGGTATAAAACTTTTTTATTTCACTAAAAAGCTTCCTATTGACAGTCATGGTCGGTGGCGCACTCTGGTGGCTGTTGGGTCACCTACGCAGACTAACTCATTACTTTTTAATTTGTATCTCAACCTAAAGTAGAGTTTTATTCAACTCAAAATTCAAGTTTAAAGAACTTTGATATGTTAATTAAATTGTTCAGAGCTGATTAAATAGCTACTTCCGGTTGACGTAGAGTGATAAATTTTTATAAATATCAATTATTACACTTAATTCTGTATCGTAAAAATTTTAATCTTTTATTTTAATCTGAAATACCATACCATTTTAATCTATCGAAATATGAATCTCTCGATAAAGAACACAAACAGCCATTTTATTGATCATTAAAGATAAAGAATTATTTCGGATGAAGCAAAACTCGCAAAAACATTACAAATCCCAATTACATACCCAAATCTCAAAATTTAATTTATTTATGATTTCACATGATTTTTGCTTGATTTCTGTTGATTGCAAATCATAAATCACTAAGTGTTTGTGGTATTCCATTCCATTGTGTAGAATTTTTTTTGAACTTTACCGAAGTCAAAGTCATAGTGTAAACTGAAAAAGTCTTAACAACTGACGGCATAAAATTGAAACATTTTTACACTTTAAAATCCAATAACTTAGACTCTGATTTGAAGTTTTTAGTTGCGCAGCAAAGCACCTCGTAAAAAAAAAATATATTTAAGAATGGAAATAACTTCGATACCGGTACCGTACTTAAAATAAAAAATATTTTTAATTTTATAACTCATAATAATACACATGAAAACACGAATTGTTTCCATTTCGTATCTCAAGCGTAAAATTACTAAGAAATTGCAGAAAAGTTCACTTCACACTCTGCAAAAGTATTTAATTTCTCAAACCACGCTTTTAACTTGCGATTACTTAAGATTTGTGTACTTACAACCGAAAGATTTACAACAGCCTCGCATTGCTCTTTAAACATTATCATTTCTTCATTTATAGAAACGAACTTTCTCACCATCAACTCGAATATTTCCCATTTCAACTTTTGACCGTAAAATACCATTTCGATCCAATTTAAAAACACATTTCTTTTATTAACGAAACTTACATCACGAAACATCAATCCCAAATTATACGAATTACCACTTTTTCCTAAATTCCAAAAAATTCGTAATCCGCAATTGATTAATTCGTAACGCACAACATTTTTTTTTAATTTCGTCGACGCTTCGTGCCACAAATCAGTAAACGTATCTTTAATTGCAGCATTTCGATACAAATGTTTAGAGCACGTTTCCAAAACAAAATAAAATTTGTTGGGGTTCGAATTGACATATTTTTTCGCAATTCGTGAGAACAGTTGTACGTAAACCGAATCGGAGAGCAAAACGTGAAACAACACTTTGTAAAAATCGGAGGATTGAAATTGAAACACATCTAAGTTTTCCTCAATTTGTGACACGAAAAATATAAAAATTTCGATTCGTTGTGAATCAATTCGTGCATTATAAACTACATTTTCAAACCACGAGAAAAAATATTCATAGCACCAAATAATTTCGTCTTTAGTCACGACTGAACAGAAATATTTTACAGCGCAAATGTTTGGATTTATCATCGAATGGAGTAGAAGCGTAATATTCGTGTCATCTCTCGTGTCTGAATCGTAAAAAATGAAATCCGACCAATATTTCACCAAATCGGAATCGTTTTTCTTAACTAATGAATGCAAAACGTGGGGAAACTGACGGTGAATATGACGAATCTCTTCGGATAAGCAGCAGATGCATGCGATTCTCAATCTTTCGTAAACGAGTAATTTTTTGGACCGAACTAGAATTTCTGCTGTTTTTGGTATGTCTATTGTTCCGTGTGACGTCCACCGAATTTCGTTGACCAATTTCCAGACATTTTCATTCGTTAATCCTATGAATTGTGCGCCATGTTCGGTCCACGATTTTAATTTAGCTCCAATGTTGGAAACGTAATTTCGTAATGAACGTTTCACGGTGTTTGGGAGTGGCAAAGAGTCGACATTTATTTCGTTATCGTAAGTCTTTCGATTAGCGGAAGTTGTGTTGTTGTTTTTCCATAATGTGATCGCTATTTTGACAAGAGAGGTTTGTTGAAGAGTGGGCAATGGTAAAACGTAATTCATATTAACGTAAATAAAGTTAGCTTAGTCTACTGTACATTTTACTTATATCTACAAATTAAAAACGTAAATAAGTTGTTAGTGGTTTGTAAATATATTGGTTTTTTTTTAAATTAATTTTAATGAAGGAATGTGGTGATAACTGAATATTAATCTAATAATTAACGAATACCGGTATTTGATTTTAAATAACAATACATAATTAATATAAGAATTTATCACTAAAATACATCACAACCACATTTTTCTAAGTGCAAGGTTAGAAGAACATGAAATTAATGTTTATTTACCTTTGCAGGATTCAATGTTTCAACCACCGTGTTTGTGATCATCAGCAATAATTTTAGTAATAAATTTTAAATATTATATAAATACTGTACTTGCTCTTAACTTCGTCGCCCTCTGGTGGCACACATGATAAACCTTAAAATCCCAGCCATTCATTAGTTCAAATTTTCGCCACTAGATCACCTCAGCGCAGCGGAACTTTGAATTTTCTAGAAATACTCAGTCGAGCTCGGAATCGAGTCGCCGAAAGGAAAGCGTGGTCACTTCATCGTTTTTTGATTATTTGACCACCGCCACCGACGATCGCCGGGTTTTGTTCCTGGTATATTTTTTGAGCTTGATTTACAATTTTTTTACTTTTTACTTCCGAGATCCATTTTAAATGGCCAAGTGGGGTGAAGGCGACCCTCGATGGATCGTAGAAGAAAGACCAGACGCTACCAATGTAAATAATTGGCATTGGTAAGATCATCGATACTGGCAATATCTCTCTTATTGTCCTTGAATTGAAAATACAGAGCTAATTTCCTCGAATTTCAATTCCAGGACAGAAAAAGATGCTTCTCAATGGTCCAAAGATAAATTCAAAGATCTCTTTGTAAATATGGAAATTGAAGGAATCGTAGGTAAACAAAAAAAAATTTCAAAAATATCAGGTTTAACACTTGATTACATATTGGTACACATTTTTTTCTAAAACAGGTAAATGTCACATTACCGAGATATCTAAAATGGAAGGAGAAGCATCAGCGAACAACAGGAAAGCAAAATTGATATTTTTCTACGAATGGAATTTAATATTCGATTGGAAAGGTAGAAATAAGTGAATAATTCAAGAAAGTCAATCTTATTATTACAACTTATAAATTTGTTTACAGGTAAAGTGACTGGAATAGACGAAGAAGTTGAAGGGAAAATTGAAATTCCCAATCTCAGCGATGAAAATAGCGTTGACGAAGTAGACATTGAGGTGACTGTGAAAGAGAGCAGTGATAAGGGTCAAGCATTGAAAAACATGCTTAGAAAAACCGGCGCTGATTCAATTAGAAAAAAACTCGAACTGTACATAAATGCGTTGCGAGATGGTAAATAAACAATTTATTTCTATGTTAAAAACATTTTTTAATTTCTTCCCTCTTTTATTCAGAGTTTGCAACTGGGATGATCTTACCACGAAAGGATAAGACTGTGGAACCAGGGAGTAAAAAGAAAACTACACAGGTAAATTAAATTGAATCAGCCAATAGGAGAAATTTGCCATAATTGGTTTTCTCACTTATTTATATATTTTTTTTTCTCTCAGTCGTCTGTTAAGCCCATTTCTGACAACTCAGCGACATCGGGGATGAAGAACTTAGACATTTCGGGAGTGAAAATAAGCACGACTACTATTAACCACACCCAAATCTTCAAATGCACCGCCCAAGATTTGTATCGAGCACTTACAATACCCGAGGTAATTAATATATGCAAAATTTTTCACCCCGTATTAATTTTTTTGCATTTTATTTCCAATATCCAGATGGTCCAAGCATTCACTAACGGTCCTGTTAAAATAAATGCTAAAGAAGGAGAAACGTTTGAATTATTCGGAGGAAACATCACTGGAAAATTTACTAAATTGGTATTAAAAGGATTACATATATTTTTTTTTAACCCTTGCTAATTTATTTACCTTTTCTTCAGATTCCTAATAAATGCATTGAACAAACCTGGCGGTTCAAGCAGTGGCCTGAAGGCCATTATTCTGTTGTGGTCTTGGACATAAGTGAAAAGGAAGACACCACCGAGATCCGCCTCACCCAGACGAGTGTCCCCTCGAGCGACCTAGAGCGCACGCGCGAGGGATGGAACAATTATTATTGGGAAAGCATGAAGAGAACATTTGGCTTTGGTGCTATACTATTATGATGCGCCATCATGAATAATACTCTATTAGGAATCAAATTTTCGTCTTGACAACTATTAGTGGTTATTAAGTCGCCTGTTTATTTACAAAATTTTAAAAATTGGCAATGAATTGGATTATTTAAAAAAATTTGTTAATAAAATTAAATTCAATCAGTAAAAAAAAAATTCATAAAGTAGAAATTATTTAAGATTTGAAACCCATTTTGATCTAGGATTTAAGAATCTTAAGCAATCGCTGTTTTTCTAAACGTAGTAATTCAAGTCGTCTTCCGCTGTTTTCCAAACGATTTTGCAACATCTGAACCAATGGTATGCCTGCTACTTCAGATATATTGCACAAGGCTTTCGTAAACACTGAAAATTAATAATTTTTAAATCTTAGAGTAATGCTTTCAATAAAATACGTGTAATTACGGACTGAAATTTGAGTGATTTGATTCGAAATAAACTGATCTGTGTAAAATATTTGAATTTTGTTATCCAAATGACAAAAATTTAAAGTCCAAATTAGATTTTTTTCACTGTCACCTGCTTCATTATAAATATCTTGTAAAAATGTATTTTGCTGCCCATCAACACTCGCAAAGGTAGTTTCCTCCTCTTCGCACAAAACCGAAGGCAGCTGTGACATCACATCCAAACAAGTCTTGCTAATAGTTTTTGTAGGCAGCACATGCACGGGAATTTCCAAGCCTTTCAATCTGAATTGGAAATTGAAATTGTAATTGAAATAAAATAATTAAGAATAGATTTTTTTTAATTTTAAATTTACTGATTTGGATGACCTTCGGCTCTAGCAGACTGAAAACACGTTAACTCGATCCTGCATTGCTATAAGTACACGATTTTCAAATAACAAAAGACAACAAATAATAAAATTTTTTGGAATTAATACATTGGTCGTTTTGTCTCTATTAAACACTGAAATTATTATTCCCACGAAGCCGTCGTCCATCATTTGGTACATTGCTTGTGTTTGCACATCTGACTCGATCAAATTAATGCAATAAATAAATTATTTTTAAATGCTCGCATTATTTCCTCTCACCTACATGCGATGGCCACACTGTTATATGTGGATGTGAATGATACCATCCAACAACTCTCATTGGTCGATCCAATTTCTGGGCCAATCTGTGCAGCTTATTAAAGAATTTTTTTTAAATTATGTACTGGTAATTATTTTACACATTAATTTAATGGGAGGATATTTCTGCTTGTGTTGATGCATCCGATAATTGCTCAGGTGAAATTTCCACGCGATCCTTCCTCTTGTCCGAACGTCTTAAAGTCATCACGGCTGATATGTGGGAAATGCGTTTTTCATCGATCTGAAATTTGATATTAAAAAATATCAAAATTTTATATTAAAAAATATAAATAAAAAATGTTCATTAATTTCAAAAGTTTAATTACATCTCCTATAAGTAATCCCATCACTTCTTCTTTTTCTGTGACTAAAGCATGGTTTAAACAAACCAGAAATACGTCTGCTGATAAATACGTAGCCGATATAGGCGCCATTTTAATATAAGAATCAACAGCCACGACTGCAGTGCCATCAGGTGAGAGAATTTAGAATTAAATCATTTGAATACAGTGGTTCATTTTTTTTTTTTCACAAGTCAGTTTTAGTTTTAATAAAAATAATAAATTTTGATGAAATACATAAGAAAATTAAAAGATATATACCGGTATATATATATAAAAAGTTAAAATTAAAATGTTTGCGTTTAATGTAATAAACCTTTTGAAATGACAGTCTGCGAAGAGTAAAATCTCAAGCTATAAACATCAATTAGGTTCCATTGAAAAATGCACATTTCACTAATGAAAGCCAGGTTGAAAACAAGCTGCATTAATTACATTTTATATTTGGATACTATACACTAATAAAAAGCCAAACATTAAAGTGTGGCGAACGTCTTCAAAATAATAAACAGTCTTCACTGCTAACAGAATTCATCTGGCGCATCAAGCAGGCTGAAACTCTTCTAATTCTAATTTCAGTTGGTGAAATTGACGAGACAGAACATTAGGAATTAGTATTGTTCTGTCTGACATTTCATCAACGAAATTATGAGTACATTTTCAACACACTGCTTTCACAACGCAATTAAGTCTTCTTTTCTTCAACTTGTGCGAAGAGGTAACAAAGTTCTTTTACTTTACCTATGTATATGAAGTTAAATAATTCTGGATAAGTTAAGAAATGAATCGGTATTTCGAGACCCCGAATATTTTTCTTGAGAAATCCATGAAAATTTAGCTTGAAAAGCAGTTTGAAATTTTTTATTGTCCATGCCATATATAAATGGGTTAATGGCACAATTTAATAATGTCATGTAATGAGCTGTGAAATGAACAGATGAGTGCCAAAATGGTAGTGGCTGAAATTAGCAGATATTTATATTACAAATAATCAAATCATATAAATTTAAACATATACTTACAGTATTTATTAACCTATAATTGCGATATAGAATCAAACATTGGAATGGACACCAACAGACAAAAAATATTAGTAAAAGTTTATACAACATTTTAAGCACCTGTTAAAAAAAAATTATGAAAATAATTTGCATAAACCTATTACCTAACAATTTACCTTTTGTCTGCTTTTAAAGACAAGCTTATTATATCTATCATTTCCTATCATTACTTCATACTTCTCAAATGTGAGTGTGATAATTATATATGCAACCGTCATTACAAGCAAAGGCAACCACACCAATAACACTAATAAAATAATCCAATAAACTTTTAACGTGTCTTTATCCTCTGCGCAGAAAATTTCCAAGTAATCAGCCCATTGACGCTCCTAAACCAAAAAAATAAATATTAAAAATAAAATAAATTACATATTTTTAAGTCAAAAATAAATTAATATTATTTTACAACGTATTTCCTGTATATTATTGGCGGCGTCGCAAGGCCAGCTGCAAATATCCATATAATGAAGATAATGTACACAGCTGATCTTGTGGTCATTCGTGTAGAAAATGGTCTAATGATCCCAAGAAGTCGATCGAATGATATAATAGTGAGGGAAATAACGCCAGAAAGCATGCTCGCCACTGTAACTCAGAAGAAAATTATGTACTGTATATAACTAATTTTAAGTAAATTGAGTTTGTCTTACGTTCAATAAATGCATTTCCTCGACACAATACTTCGCCCAGCTGAAAATTCTGGAAAAAGTCGGTCACTAATAAATTCCAGCTGGAATAGCACGAATTGAGAAGATCCGCCAATGATAAGTTAAGAATAAAAATATTTGTTGGTGTGTGCAGGGATTTTGTTTTAAAAATCAGGTATATTACGATAAAGTTAGCCGGTAAAGATACCAGTACAATCAAAGCCATAGCGAATGTTTTCACGACCACTTCCCAAGGAGGCCGAACTGACCACACGTCGGAAAAAGCTCTGTATTCCCATTCCAAAAAATCAAATTCACTAGCGTTGAATTCAGAAGTCTTGGGCATCCATTCCAAAGAGGTCATGATTAACAAATCAATCAAACTGTAGTTAAGAGTAAGTCATCTTTAAGGCGTAAGTAAATAAATAAATCAAATAAAGTTAAGTCAAAGATATCATATCAATGTTAACTTAAGAGATAAAAGACTGACTATTAACTTGTAAAAATTAAGGTGTCAATAAATGGTGTCTAAGTTTATATTTGTTTGTTTGCTTCATTAATCATTTTTATATGCTATAATTACTAATAGATTAATTCGAAGAAATTTAGCGACACTACGCCTTTTCAGCGTAATATGGCTGCTTGATGATACTCAGTCATTGAAACGTTATCTTAATACTTGACTCAGAATTTTAATCGTATTGTCAATAAAAGTTAATGATTATAAAAATGTGAATAGGTTCAAATTATCTCTTTAAGTTATTTATGATGTTAGTTTAATTAAAATATGGCGTTTATTGTTCTTTCAATAATCTGAAGTTTAGCATTCGCCTCTGAGGGTAGACTTCACTGGAAAGCTCGAATAATTTATTTTATTTAAACCCAGGCCAAAGAGCAATAAATTATCTTTAAAAGTTATCAACTATTCAGCTCTATTTGCCACTTTCGTATTAAGCCTTCCTACAATATTTCGTATCAACAGGTACGTTTTGAATATTCTTTCAATAAATTGATGTTAACTTCTAGAAAAATGAGACAGTGCTTCGTAATTAAAATGTCAATTAAGTTAATTATCACGATTTTTTAAATCAAATTGTTTGCTTTATCTGAAAGTGTTTATTAATAACAGCAAAAGTTTACTTAAATCGCCTCATCTCGTTGGTGAAATATGTATAAAAGCAACTTTCCGTTGTTTCTTGAAAATTGGAAATAATGAAATGCATTTATTTTAATAACATTTTCAGATCATACTTAGATATCGTACCCGAAATAGAATTTTCACTTTATCAAATGGCTTATACTCCAGCAGAATTAATACACCATCGTGTAACACTTCTCAGCAATCTTTAAATACCGCTATTGATAGATGTATAAGGCAAGTATCATTTACATAATTTTATTCAAAAATGAGGCTACTTTTTACTAATCAAAACTTTAATTTAAAACCAACTCTATCTCGCCATATTTTAACAATATGCTTTTTTTTATTCCGTCTTGGTAGAAAATTGGTGACACATCTCAATTGTAAAATTCATCACTAACAACATTCAATACCTATTACAAAAAAAACAAAAAAAAAACAAAAAACACCATGGATATCAATGTAATAGAAATCATAGGAAGCATCGTAATAATTTTGTTGGTTTCTTTATTTGTTCGTTACATCATAAAGGAGGTAAAATTCATAAAAATTATTGATAAAATACCCGGTCCTCCTTTACATCCCATTTTTGGCAATGGAATTGATTTTATTTGCAATCATTCAGGTGACAAACAGTAAATATAAAAATTAGTTTATTTATTACGATATTTTTTATTATTTTAGAATTGTTCAATCTATTTTATGAATGGTGTAAGTGTTGGCCTAATATTTTCCGAGTTAGAATACTTAATAATGCATATGTGGTCTTATTTCGTTCAACAACAGCTGAGGTACAACCACTAGTAATAAAGATTAACAACACTGTATCCTAATTTTGCTTTCGAATGTTAGGTTGTTTTGTCCAGCACAACAATAATTGAAAAATCCAGCGACTACAACTTCCTTCATCCGTGGCTAGGAACTGGCCTGTTAACCAGGTAATGAATTAAAAAATATAGTAAATGTATAAAATAAATTAAAATACGTTATGAGAGATAACATTTTAATTTTTTTATGACATTAGCAACGGCTCCAAATGGCATTTACGAAGAAAGCTATTAACACCAGCATTTCATTTTCGAATATTGGAGGATTTTATTTCGATTTTTAACGAACAAAGCAAGCAGTTGGTGGACAAACTGAAAAAGCAAGCAGGAAAAGCATCATTTGATATTTACCCTTTAATAACGATGTGCACTCTAGATATAATTTGTGGTATTTTATTGCATTGTATTTTATTTTTAGGCCGGCAATTTGTTAATACAAGCAAATTTGCACTGTTTTAGATTCAGTTATGGGATGTCACGTGAACGCTCAAGAAAACTGTGAGTCAGCTTACGTTAAAGCATTGAACAGGTAAAATATTACTATAAAAATTACGAATTTTAAGTTATTTAATTTTACTAATTCTGCAGGATTAAATGTATCATTCACTTGAGACAATTTCGATTTTATCTTTGGCCCGAATGGTTATTTAGTATTTTACCCACGGGTAGAGAACATGCAAAGTGCCTGAAAATTCTTCACACTTTTACAGATAAAGTAATAGTTTAAGAAATATTCTTAAAAATATTTTAATTTTAAATGACATATTATTTAGATCATCAAAGAAAGAAAAATGAAGTGGAAATCTGAGAGAAAATTGAGCGTCAACAATCAGGATTCTGATATTGGTCGGAAAAAGAGACTGGCGTTGTTGGATTTACTCATCGAGATGTCAGAAGGTGGACAAAAGTTAAGCGATGCCGATATTCGAGAAGAAGTCGATACTTTTATGTTTGAAGGGCACGACACAGTTGCCGTTGCCATCAGTTGGTCTATGCTTGCATTGGCGATGTTTCCAAAGATTCAGGAAAATGTTCATCGGGAATTAGATTCAATATTCGGTAGAATTATTTGTAAAATGACAAAAATAATAATAATAATACAAAATAAATGTCTCTATGACTTTTTATAGGAGACGATAGGACAACAGAAATTACAACAGAACACATAAAAGAAATGAAATATTTGGAATGTGTGATTAAGGTATAAAACATAATACTTGTAGCAATTTATACTTCCTGTTTGTTAATGTTTCGATTACAGGAAACTCTGCGAATTTTTCCTTCTGTGCCAATGATCGGTCGAATATTGAGAGAAGATACAGTTATTGGTATAGACAGTAACATTAAAATGAAAATGAGAGTTTATTAATTCTAACAACTTTTTCATTCACTTAGAGGGTTATACAATTCCTGCAGGAGTTACTGCTATCATACTTATTAGGAATTTACATAATGATCCAGAATATTTTCCCGATCCCGAAACATTTAATCCTGATAGGTTTTTAACCGAAAATGTCCACAATCGACACCCTTTTAGTTACGTTCCATTCTCAGCTGGCTCAAGAAATTGCATCGGTAAATAACTTTTTTAGTGTTAATTTACGTAATATTCAATTTTAAAAATTGTAAATAGGACAACGATTTGCCATGATAGAAGAAAAGGTTGTTCTTGCATGGATTTTACGTTCATTTAGAATTGAAACGAAAAAAAGCTTTCAAGAAATAAAATTGATAGCAGATTTAATCCTGAGATCAGAAGACGGTTTTTTTGTCGAGATTACAGAAAGATCGTAAGGAACAGTCTGCTACAGAGGTTGCCAAATTTTAAAACTGTATTATAAACAATTAAGCAATTAAACTCGTTTTTTTGTCTTATAATATGTACGTCACAATTTTATTTGAACATTTCTTTTTTTTTATCAAAAAAGATAGTAACTGACATTTAGTTTTGCCTTGTATTAAAATATGTCATTTGATGACTTTGACTTCCATTACTGATCTGCATTAAGTTCTCAAAGTTGATGATTTAAAATAGTCCTTATTTTGCTGCGTTTGTGTTATTAGCCAGTTTGATTTTGAAGTTAGTCATTGGACATTTGTCCAAATGGTTGGGGCTCACATTTCAACACCCAACATCGATAAACTTGCCAATGAAAGAATTATTTTAAACAATTATTATTATGTCTCTCCATTCTCCACAAAAGTGCCCTGATGAATGATCAACACCCAATTCATACTGGAATGCAACAGGATGTCTACTGTACTTTGCTCCACAACCTTGCGTTATTATACACTACGGTACCACTGAAACACAAATTACCACCAGAGTTTTAAAAGGAAGGGTATGGAAATTTTTTTTCCTCAATTTCGATTCGCCTCAGAAAGGAATTTAATGATGCATAAAATATAGATATTTTACCTGTTGCAGCAGCATCTAGAATTTTTTCACTCTACGGTAATTACACACCAACAGCAAGAGAATTTGATTGGGCATTATGGATATTATTGTGGGCATGAAGAGTATGACGATCATACAACGGAAGATACAGTGAGATGTACTCTAATGAAATTAGGAATATATGTGAGTTTAATACATGTATTTCAGAATTAAGGTTGGGGTTTGGACTTGAGATACGAAAATCGGAAGCAAGATAGACAAATCTTCATTCAACCAATATTCGACTGAAGTTCCATTGGACGATTCTGTGGGAAACGTAATTGAAGCACTGAATAAAAAATTCCACTAAATAAGTTCAAATTATCTCTGAAGGTTATTTATGATGTTACTTTACTTAAAATATGGCGTTTATTGTTCTTTTAATAATCTGAAGTTTAGCATTCGCCTCTGAGGGTAGACTTCACTGTAAAGTTCGAATGATGTAATGATTTATTTTATTTAAACTCAGGTGAAAGAGTAATAAATTATCTTTACAAGTTATCAACTATTCAGCTCTATTTGTCACTCTCGAATTAAACCTTCTCTGCAATATTTCGTATCAACAGGTACGTTTTGAATACCGTATTCTTTCATTAAATTGATTTTACCTCTTAGAAAAATGACAGTGCTTCTTAATTAAAATGTCAATTAATTTAATTACCGTAGTACGATCTTTTAAATCAAATTGTTTGCTTCATCTCATCTCGTTGGTGAAACATGTATAAAAACAACTTTCCGTTGTTTCTTAAAAATTTGAAATAATGAAATGTATTTATTTTAATAACATTTTCAGATATGAAGTGGCTTACACTGCAACAGAATTAATACACCATCGTGTAATACTTCTCAGACATCTTTAAATACCGTTATCGATAGATGTATAAGGCAAGTATCATTTAAATAATTTTATTCAAAAATGAGGCTACTTTTATTAATCAGAACTTTAATTTAAAACCAACTGTATCTCGCCATATTTTAACAATATGCTTTTTTTTATTCCGTCTTGGTAGAAAATTGGTGACACATCTCAATTGTAAAATTCATCACTAATAACATCCAATATTACAAAAAAAAAACAAAAAAACACCATGGATATCAATGTAATAGAAATCATAGAAAGCATCGTAACAATTTTGCTGGTTTCTTTATTTGTTCGTGTTCATTTTTCTAAGCGTATTACTACTGCTCAAGAAATCAGCGGCAATTCAAAATTATTTATTAAAAAAAAAAAAAAAAAAAAAAAAAAAAAAAAAAAATTAATAAAATTAATTAAAAAAAAAAAAAAAAAAAAAAAAGAAACTAGCTAACTTATTTATATGTAGAAAATCGAAAATCAGTTGAAAATTGATTAAAATTTATCGAAAAATGTTATTAACCTGAAATGATTACAAGTGAAATTCAGTAAAAAGTCAAAGCATCAAAAATCTGTGAAATTTAATTAAATCATAAAAACATACAAAAAAATTAACAAAATGAATGAAAATCTGAAATACCAAATGAAGAATACCATAACAAATTTGTTATAATTACGAATCAAGTACACAAAAATTAAATTAAATTATATGGTATCTTTGTACTTTGTAGTAATATAATGGACGCAGTAGGCAGGAAAGATAACTGCAGCATTTTTACTCTTTTTGTTAGGAACACCAACATTTATTCCAGCCAAATGACCAGCGCAATCGAAGACGGGTCCACCAATGTTTCCTGGCGTAACCTTTCCGTAACCTAGGTAATACCGGTCATAGAAGATTTTATAGCCACAATTTCGATACATAGGTGAAAACTCGACTTCATCTAAAACACAAGAAAATCATTAAATTAAAGTGTGTTTAAAAAATCAAAAATACCTATTTTCTTACCATTTTCGTTGCTGACACCGAGGTTATAGTTTAAGTTGGGGTTGAATTGAGTAAAAAGTATTTCCGTGATGTGTGACAGGTCACAATCATCTTTTACTTGTACCGCCAACAGGATTACAGTATTGCGTGAACCAAAGTCCTTGAGCCTTGCTTGGACGGAACGTCCTTTTCCTTCCCCGCAAAGATGATATTCGTATTTCGCACCAACTTTCCAATGTTGGTGATCTCTTCCCTGGTCCGTTACAATCCACCATTTGTTATTCTTCTTGAATATCAGTCCTGCATTTTTATCACCGTTTTCGCTTACGTTGTACACCACATAATTTGACATTTTTTTTTTCCAACTTATACAAGGTACTGAAAAAAATAAAAATCGATAAATATTTTACACGTATCGGTACTACATAAAATACGAAATAATTTAGACTAAGATTATTATTATTATTATTATTAGGTGGATATAAAAGCATCAGAATTTTGCCACATCGATTTTAGTCGACTTTTCTCTATCGAAATTCGAGAAGAAGAATTTATTAAAAATTTCTAAATATTGTTCGGACAAGATAGTTAAATTTTTCTCCCTTTGGCCTTAACTGTACAATTAGTCAAGTTAACCGAAACCGAATCGATACGGTACAGAATAAATATTTACTTTGGCTATTTTCCAACAACAACAACCCCGCCGTATCCGCCGAACTCGCTGCCGTATCCGCCGAACTCGCCGCCGTATCCGCAGAACTCGCCGCCATATCCGAATCAGACAAATACTCGTGTAACTATATGTTTGACCAGTTTGACCGACCGACCGACCGACCGACCGTTTCGTACAAATAGAAGAAGCTAACTCTACTGATCCCACTGACACTGATCCAGCGGGAGCTCCTCAAGCCTTATATACTGTAAACTCGGTGAAAAGAGGTCACGTGATACCAACCTAACCAATCACTATCACTTTGAATTATGGGTAAAATCAATCATGGGGGTGGACTGGTGGTGAGTGGTGACTGGTGTTAGAGGTTAGGTTTGTGTTCGAAGCGTGGATTCAGATTGTGCACGACATAAACGAAATCGTACGAAACTTACTTCAAAAGAAAAACAAAACCGTTGGCAAACTCAAACTTGATGTTTGCGCAAAATATCATCCAAACAGAAAAGCCTCAGAGTAGTTCAAAATGCGCAAGATTGTATCAACAGTGATATATCAAATAAGAAAAGTTGGTTCATCTTCATGGGCAGCCAAACTTCGTTCATTTTCAGTAACGTAACAAGGCGTAGCAATGCTCTTGTGTTCTAAGAGTCTGCGTCCAAAAAATCTTGTTACAAATAAAAGAAAAAAATCTCACAGAAATTCGAAATTCAAATTCAAAACCTTTGACTCTAGGTCCAGAATAAAAAAAGACAAATTTATTACAATTATGAATCAAATTAATAAAATCATAAAAACATCAAAAAAATTAACAAAATTAATGAAAATCTCAAATAGCAAATAAAGAAAAACCAAATTTATTACAATTACAAATCAAATATAGAAAAATTAAATTCAATCATTTATGGTATCATTATATGGTATCTACATGATACTTTGTAGTACCGCAATAAGCAGGAACGATAACTGCAGTAGTTTTACAGTTATTGTGTAACGGTTTATACACTGGCGCTCCTTAGAAGCAATGGATTTTTTTCAATATGATCGTTCAACAGCTGCAAAATTAGTTCTATCGGTAAAATTATGCTCCTGATCAGATCGCTTTTGAGATTGTCATTAAAATTTTCACAACCCACCATCATTCCAAGTAATGTTCCACTTGGATCAATTACAGGCCCATCGCTATCCCCACACCTGGACCCGGCGGATCTTCGAATATAACCCCAATCATCTATTTCTACACTGGAAATAACTCCCAGGGTGGCGGAAGTAGGAACTCGATGGAATATTTGGTTCGAAAAGCCGATATTGTAGTACGGAATGGACTGATATCCCGATGTTATTTTTGTACCGTATCTTCACTCTCTTCTTGATGGACACAATTGTCAATCATGAGCATTACAAGATCAGCTGTATGATCGATGAATAGTACTTTGGCCAAATATGAATTCTGACTTGTGAGTCAGATTTGTAGTTGTAGGGAAAAAATCACTATAGCTGTAAGAGTAAATAAAATGTTAAATTTTTGATAAATCTGTGTTTGTCTGTCTTGTACCTGATAAGATAACCTGGCGTCCAGTGAGCATGATCGACATGAGCAAATGTAGCGATAAACATTTGCTTGTAGCATCATATTTTAATGCCCACAGGCAGTGGCGTAGCTAGGGGGGCGGCCCGCCCCGGTTGTCACCCGTTTGGGGGTGACACCCGTTTCACTGTTTGGGAGTGACACCCGGCTGCGATTAAAAAAAAAAATCTTACAAAAACTCTATGAAATGAAATGAAATACCGCTAAAAATCTAAAAAAAAAATCCGACTGCTGACTGCAACTGCCAAATTTAAAATTATAAACACCAAAAACATTTTTTTTTTTTTTTACATAATGTTGATTTTTAACCGTTTTCGTGGGGTGACACCTGTTTTCGAGGGGTGACACCAGTTTTCGAGGGGTGACACCAGTTTTCGAGGGGTGACACCAGTTTTCGAGGGGTGACACCATCGATATCCGCCCCGGGTGTCACCCATGCTAGCTACGACACTGCCCACAGGTCAGACAGTTATTCCCATCAGTTGATTTGGTTTGTACCACATACTACACGATCGATTTATTAAAAACCTCCTGTGTCATGAAATGAAAATGTCTGAAAATGAAAAAAAAAAAAAAGAAGTTATATTAAGTATAATTTTAAGATTTTTTTTTTTAATCTTTAGGTATTATGGTATTTTATTGGGGAATTTTAAGACCTTTCAAAAATATTGTGCAATTATGGGATTTTTTTAGCACTATAAAAAACATTTTAATTTTAATAAATATTACCATCCGCCTTCGTCAACGTATTGTGCATTGCGCATTATGGATATTATTGTGGGCATCAAGAGTCTTGATGCCCACAATAATAGTCTTGATTCAAGACTATTACGATCATACAACGGAAGATACAGTGAGATGTACTCAAATGAAATTAGGAATATATATGACTTAATACATGTATTTCTGAATCAAGGTTGGTGTTTGGACATGAGATACGAAAAACGGACGCAAGATAGACAAATTTTCATTCAACCAATATTCGACTGAACTGTTTACCAATGAAGTTCCATTGGACGATTCTGTGGGAGACGTAATTGAAACCCTGAATAAAAAATTCCACTATAAGTGTTGATAATTTTGCAATAAATAACAATAAGTATTTTAGAAATCTAGGATATGTTTTACGATATGTTAATTAAATTTTATATGACATACATAATGAGTCGCAATTAGCTTTCTCTTCTATTAAAAATGACGTTTGATTTTAATAGCGATTTGATAACATTGACCTCCATTATCAGCTTTAAGTTCTCAAACTTTGTGGTGTAGGCGTTTCAAATGGAGCTTAAATTTGCAACTTTAGTGTTAACAATCGGCTTCATTTTTGAAGTTAGTTACTGTCAACCTCATAGGCCACACGTTATTTTTATTCTAGCAGATGATTTGGTAAATAGTAAATCATGCATTCGCAAAAAAAAAAAAAACAACTTTGCACTCACAAATATCTCGTCTAGGGCTGGAACGATGTCAGCTTCCATGGGAGTAATCAAATTCCAACACCCAACATCGATAAGCTCGCGAATGAAGGAATTATTTTAAACAACTATTATGTCTCTCCAATCTGCACACCATCAAGAAGTGCTCTGATGACTGGAAAGCATCCAATTCACACAGGAATGCAGCATGACGTCATCTATGGGCCACAACCTTACGGATTACCATTACAACACAAATTACTACCTGAGTATCTAAACGAAATTGGTTACACTACTCGAATTGTGGGAAAGGTAATTTTATTTTTTCCTCAATTTCGATTTGCTTCATCAAAAATTTTATTTCTATTATAGTGGCATCTAGGATTTTTTCACACCAATTACACACCAACGGCAAGAGGATTCGATTCGCACTACGGGTATTTCTGTGGGCATCAAGACTATTACGATCACACAGCACAAGAAACAGTAAGACGGACTGAAATCAAATTAGGAAAACTATTTTAAAATATTTTTCAGGCACATGATTGGGGTTTCGACATGAGAAACAACAGCAAGATAGACAAATCTTCATTCAACCATTATTCGACGGACCTATTTAATAACGAAGCTGTTCGTTTGATTCGTGATCATAATTCTTCCGTCCCACTTTTTCTCTATTTGGCACACTTAGCAGTTCACGCGGGAAATTCTTACGCTCCACTGCAAGCACCGAAAAAATACGTGGATCGATTTCCACACATCACAGACAAGAGAAGAAAAGTATTTGCAGGAATGACAGCAGCATTGGACGATTCTGTGGGCGATGTAATTAAAGCCCTGGAGGAAAACGAGATGCTAGACAACAGTATAATAGTCTTTTCTACCGACAACGGAGGACCTGCACATGGTTACGATGGAAATGAAGCTAATAACTGGCCTTTGAAAGGAGTACGGTGGCAAACATTTGCTGCAATATTTTATATTGACATTTTATTTATTTTTCTTAGACTAAAAACACGTTGTGGGAAGGTGGAGTGCGTGCCACTGGTTTCGTCTGGAGTTTAATGCTTAACAGCAGTAAACGTGTGAGCACTCAATTGATGCACATTTCAGACTGGTTGCCGACTCTCTACTATGCTGTTGGAGGTGATATCACAAATCTACCATCGGATTTAGATGGGTTTAATATGTGGCCAGCTCTGAGTCACAATTTACTGTCACCCCGAATAGAGGTTCTGCACAATATTGACGATTTGCTGCAAATAGCTGCTCTGAGATATAAGGACTTCAAAGTCGTTATTGGTAGAACGTTTGATGGTAAATATGATAACTGGTTTCCGCCTCCAGAAGTATCGGAAGCAGAAACAGAAATATCTCACATTAAAAATGCGAATGTTTATTGTGGGCCAATACCAAGAAATGCGAGTTTAAGTTGTCAGCCTCACATAAAACCGTGTTTATTCAATATAAAAGATGATCCTTGTGAGTTTCACAATTTGGCATCAGAGCAACCAATTATACTTCAACTTTTAATGAATCGATTAAATTATTTGAATAGTACGGCTGTTCCTCCTGTTAATAAACCCGAAGACCCTAAAGCTAACCCTCGTCTTCACGGTTATACGTGGGTTCCTTGGATAAATTAAAAATTAGAGTTTTAACGTGTAATAAAATTGTGCGCAATTGAATACGTGATCCCACGAATTCAATTTGTAGATTACTTTTGTACCGAACCATAAATAAAAATTGACCTTGTAATATAAATAAGAAAAATACCGTTATCATATTTATGGTAACACAGATAAAAATTAATTATTAAAATAAAAAGGGAAATAAATAGTAAAGTTCTATTTAAAAGCAAAATGTTAGTAGAGCAATGAAATTTATTGTTGAATAAAAAATTTTCATTTTAGTCAATCACTAAATAGTTTTTAAGACATAAAAATCACATAAAAAAATATACATGTTTTTTTTTTCTTGTTTGTTGACTTAGTACTTGTATAGATAAAGTTATCAAATGTTTTTCCCGTCAGTTGCAGATAGCAATCATTTAGCATTTTATGTTTACTAAAAAGACTAATAATTTAACAACAACCTCCGGGAAAGAAAAAATCACCAAAAATGTATAACATTTCATCAGAAATTATTTGGGGAAGTATTATCTCTGCTTTAGCAATTTCGTTATTGTACTACTACATAATCAGACACAAATTCTGGTCACTTGTTAACAAAATACCAGGACCTGAAACATTACCAATAATTGGCAATGCGTGGGATTTATTTATCGATCATTCAGGTGAGAGGTAACAGAGTAAATGTGGTACAAAAATAATTAATTTCGTTCACAGAAATAGCTAATTTGTTTTGGAGATGGCAAGAAATTTGTCCAAAATATTTCAGAATTTGGCTGCTTGGTTATGCCTACTTGATTATATTTCGCGCACGTCAAATCGAGGCATTGTTAAACTAATTTCATAGTATAAAATAATTACAGTACGGTACTTCTTTTGTATTTTTTAGGTTATTTTATCAAACACAGTTCACAATGATAAATCTAGTGATTACAAATTCCTACACCCATGGCTTGGAACTGGGTTATTGACAAGGTTTGATTAATCACATATCAGATCATAGACAAGTAATGAGATTTGGCTTAGAAATGAATTAAAATAAAAAATCTTTAAAAAAGAAAAAAACAATTGCACATTTATACGATAGAAAAGATTTTTTTTTTTGTCAATTCTTATTTATTTTAACGGTTGTATTTTTAAATAGTAACGGTTCCAAATGGCATTCGCGTCGTAAGCTTTTAACCCCGGCATTCCATTTCCGAATATTAGAAGATTTTATCCCAGTCTTTAATGAACAAAGCGAAATACTTATTAAAAAGTTGAAAGAAAAAGGAAACAAATCTTTTGACATTTGCCCAAAAATTACGATGTGCACTTTAGATATAATCTGTGGTAAGTACTGTATATCAACATTTGACTTAAAGTTTGTATGTAAATGTTACTGTAAATTCAGAGTCTGTCATGGGCTGCCATGAAAACGCGCAGGAAGATTCAGAATCGGTTTACGTCAAAGCTTTAGACAGGTACCGTACAGAAATTTAATTATTTTATTTTAAAAAATCTAAATTTTATTCTATTTGATTTCACTCACTAGAATTAAAGACATCATTCACTCCAGACAATTTCGATTCATTTTGTGGCCTGATTGGTTATTTAAACTTTTACCAATTGGTAAGGAACACGAGAAATGCTTAAAAATACTGCACGGTTTTACAGATAAGGTAAATTCTAACTTTCAATTCAACAAGAATTAATAGTTATGTAATAATAGGTAATTCAAGAAAGGAAGGTAACGTGGAAATCCGAAAAGAAACACACCACAAATCAGCAAGATTCTCTTATTGGTCGAAAAAAAAGATTGGCTTTTTTAGATTTGCTGATCGAAGCTTCTGACGACGGCAGACAGTTGAGTGATCTCGATATTCGTGAAGAAGTAGATACGTTTATGTTTGAAGGGCACGACACAACTTCAGTTGCCATTTCGTGGGCTTTGTATAACCTCGCAATGCATCCTCAATATCAGAAAAAAGTACACGAAGAGTTAGACTCAATTTTTGGTACTGACAATTTGAACAAAACAAGTCAAAAAAATTTGATTTATTTTCTTAATTTTGAAAACCTGTAATTACAGGAGATGATAAAAGCAGTCACATAACAGCCGAGCATATTAAAGAAATAAAGTATTTGGAATGTGTAATCAAGGAATGCAAGAATTTGAAATTTAAATACCGGTACCGGTACTGATAAATAAAATGATGTGAATTTTTTTCTTATTACAGGAAGCGCTGAGATTTACTCCTTCTGTACCAATTATTGCTCGAGATTTGAATGTAGATACAGAAATAGGTACCGGTATAAACAAAACTCAAAAACTTCAATTAAAATATTTCACTAACATCAATGAAATGATTTGTCTTTAAGATGGTTACACAGTTCCAGCAGGAGTGACTGCTCTCATCGTTGTACCAATGCTGCATAGAGATGCAGAGATGTTTTCCGATCCGGAATCATTCAATCCCAACCGATTTCTTCCTGAAAATTCCCACAATAGAAATCCTTACAGTTACATCCCATTTTCCGCCGGCTCAAGAAATTGCATCGGTACGGTATTATATTTGTATTTGTGCTTCTGATTTATTTCACTTTATGGAATTACAAATAATGTTTATTGCAGGGCAACGATTTGCATTGATGGAGGAAAAAATCGTTCTTGCCTGGATTTTGCGCTCATTTAAAATTGAGACGACTCAGAATGCAGAGGATATGGAAGTGTTAGCGGAGTTAATAATGAGACCAAAAGATGGAATTATCATATCCCTCACACCCAGATAATCTGTTTTATAAATAATACTTTTGTAACTTGCTCAGTTCAGTGAAAACTGAAATTAAAAATAGTTATGCATGGAATATACTGGTACGGTACATAACGTATTTCTCGAATTAAAAGCACACTCCGAAATAGAATCCCCCGAAATAGAAGGAGGGGTTTGGAACGGACGAATAAAATAAAAGAGCCCCCGATATAAAGGTGCACCCCATAATATTTTTATAACGTTGCGGTACGACATGAAATGCGAAAAATTTAGAAATTATTACTAACTCATCAGAAACTACAAGATCTGGTCAATTTATAGCAATAAAATAGTCAAATTAGTCAAAAAAGTGATTGGTTTTAATGAATTTCACCAGAATCAACTTGTAAAGCCACTGACAATAAAAAGAATTCAAAATTTATCAACACTAGACTCTATCTTTTCAACACGTTTATTACTACAATCAGAAATTTGATGTATGATAAAAATATCTCTTAAAAGAAATATGTCTTTCTTTGTTATGGTATTTAATTAACAGACTTAAACACTGAAAATTACTTGACAAAAACCTGAACCAATGGCACTATCAATCACAGACAATTACTGGAATTACTGGAATTGCTGAAACGTGTGCAATAACCCGTTCAGATGGCTTTTCCCTAAATATTGTTATTCGTAAATACTGTAAATAAATTTTATCTTTCTAAAAATTATCTACGTATCAGAAGTGAAGTAAACATGGATTACTCTTTATCCTTGATATTTCAAGCTTTTAATTTTAATATGATAAGTTTTATCAACATAAAAATATCATTTAAACTTTATAACATCACACCGAGCAATAATCTAGCCAGTAACTGTGGAACTTAAATTATGTTTGTACTACCTATGTATTCTGTATGGAGCTGGATCGTAACCGCCCTCGTATGTTTCCTTTTATACTATTATATCACCAGAGTTAAAACCTGGAAGTTGCTAAATAAAATCCACGGACCACCAACACTTCCCATCATAGGCAACTGCTTAGATGTAAACATTGAACACACAGGTAACAATTTTTAAAAATGCTAGTCTTACTTGTTAGTCAATTAATTTATTTGACTAGAACTCGTCCCTTTGATTGAAAAGTGGATCAAAATTTATCCTAAATATTGCAGAGTTTGGCTGGGTTGGTACGGATATCTGGCTTTGTATAGCGCAGAAGATGTGGAGGTAATTCGAGTCAACTCGCCCATTTGCCACATTAATCAGTAGTTTTCTACGTTTACCTTAGGTAATTTTATCAAGCACCGTAAATATCGATAAATCTAAAGATTACAGTTTTGTTCATCCTTGGCTTGGAACTGGATTGTTAACAAGGTGAATATAATGCATCAAATCTGATATCTCATATTAAAAATGATAAAGTCAATGTTGTATGGGCTATTTCTAGTGGTGGCTCTAAATGGCGGTCACGACGAAAGATATTAACTCCTGCATTCCATTTTCGGATATTACAAGACTTTATTTCTGTTTTTAACGAGCAGAGTGAAATTTTAATAAACAAATTGATGCCATTATCAAATAAAAATACTTTTGATATTTTTCCGTTAATCACCAGATGCACTTTAGACATTATCTGTGGTAAATATGAAATTTTAGCGAGTTTCATTGTGAGTTAATTTTTAATATCTTTTATTTTATAAGAATCTGTGATGGGTTGCAGCGTTCATGCTCAAGACAATGCAGAATCAGAATATGTAAAATCTATAGAACAGTACGATATACCTAAAGAGATAAAGGACAATCATTAAGCATTTCTTTTTGTAAACAGAATAAACTCAATCATTCAATCGAGGCAAATGGCACCTTATTTATGGCCAAATTGGTTATTTAACCTTACATCGTATGGTCGTGAACAAGCTAAATGTCTTCGATGTTTGCACGGCTTTACAGAAAGAGTGAGATTATTAGTTATTGTAAACACTTCTTTCTTTTGTTATTTTAGATAATTTTATAGGTGATTAAAGAGAGAAAGATAAAATGGAAATCAGAAGTTAAGTCAAAACTCGATTCGGCTGACATAGGGCAAAAAACGCGACTTGCTTTCCTAGATTTGTTATTGGAAGTAGCGGATGATGGGCGACAATTAAGTGACAGTGATATTCGAGAAGAAGTTGACACTTTCATGTTTGAAGGGCACGACACAACAGCAGCTGCTAGTTCTTGGGCTTTGTATTTCCTGGGAAGAAATCCCCAATACCAGAAAAATCTGCACGAGGAATTGGACTCCATATTTGGTATTAAAAAAAAGTAGCAAAGATGTACTGATACATTCATCTTTTAATTAACAGGAAATGACAAAACGTCTCCAATCACAAGTGAACACTTAAAAGAAATGAAATACTTGGAACGTGTCATTAAGGAAGCACTGCGAATCTTACCGTCTGTTCCTATTCTTGGTCGAGAATTAAAAGAAGATGTAATGATAGGTATCGTAGATTGTTTGTTAAGAGAAAGAAA
Source organism: Geophilus truncorum (assembly GCA_034695745.1). Classification (NCBI taxonomy): domain Eukaryota; kingdom Metazoa; phylum Arthropoda; class Chilopoda; order Geophilomorpha; family Geophilidae; genus Geophilus; species Geophilus truncorum. Next base: position 184 of record JAQFZP010000962.1, on the reverse strand, counting down.
TACTGTCCTGTGATAACCTTAATTTCCAGATGGACACAAGATTCCAGCAGGAATTACAGTACTGATTGTAGTTCCTGCATTGCATAAAGACCCAAACGTATTCAGTAATCCTGAAGAATTCAACCCTGATAGATTTTTAGCAGAAAATGTGCAAAACCGACACCCTTATAGCTACATCCCTTTT
>JAQFZP010000961.1:0-24601 GCA_034695745.1 Geophilus truncorum | reverse complement strand
CCAAGAAAGTCAAGAAAGGCCAACCAACATTTAAAGAACGAGAACTCCAAATCCCATTGCAAACAGAAACAGAAAAAGGAAAAAGTGAGGAACGAAGGAAGAGAAAAGATAACCAGTAGTAACAAAAAAGGAACAAAGATAAAAATTTTGCTTTAGACATTCACTGGCTACAATATGCCGCCCAATTCTGAAAACTCCATCAAGCAATAATAAAAAAAAAAAAAAAAAAAAGATATTTTTCAACTGCTAAATTTTATCAAACATTCAGTTCTCACTTCTTATAAATTTCAAACTTAGGTTATGATATATTGTTTAAAGTCGCCAGCGGCTACTATAGCCAAACGAACCTCACATTTACAAATTCAGTAACAAAAAAATTATGATATGAATTACAGTTATGCAAACAATAACTGAATTAATTTGTAATCAGATGAATGCGATTATCGAACCGATTTTAATGAAGGATTCTTTGTAAAATAATTATATTTTTTTTTAAGATTGGGATAAATATGTTGATTTATGCAATTTTTATCTCAATCTTAAAATACTATTTATCTGTGCATAAATCTGAAAATTTCTTTTTTATTCCAAATCGTCATTGTTTCTTGACGTTTCAGCACGGTGTTTCCCGGTTATTCAACATAAATGAAGTATTCTGCAAGCAAATCAATGAGCCTCAAATCCAATAAGCTGCTTACAGGAAATATTGCACACGCCAGAATAACGATAATGTTTTTGTACTTTATCTAACATCCATCCAATCAAAACATTATTATAAGTTATAACAAAACCAGAATAGCGGTCTAATGCGACTTCTACGCTTCCACGAAAGCGAACAGAGTTGGCTAACGACCCCTATTAGAATGGATTATTATTTGAAACTTCTGATGTTAACAGACGATCGTATGTTAAATTTAAAGGGACTGATTAAATATCCCAAAATTATTTGGGCCAATCATGGTAGTTTGATAATGCTTAAACACTGGTTTGGATTAACTTCTTTTTGCTACTAAAGGTTTAAATGCAGTGCAACAAAATTTATTTGGTTAGACTACTTTTTGCATTATAAAAATTAGTGTTAAGAACCTTTTTTAAAACTGTCGCTTTTCGAGCAGGTAGAGAAACAACAATATACAGTATACCGGAATTAACAGATTAGTTATATTATACAATTTATACAATGCAGCACCCATCACCAGCACTTTTCTTTTGATCATATCATTAGAAAAATGCCAAGAAACAAATTTGTACTTGGCTGTCCAAAAGACAACACGGAAGTGTAACTACAATTTTTGGATCCACAAGTAAAATTTATTATAGAGCATTCAATACGTAATATTTTAGTCGTTCAAATAAAGATGAAGAGGCTACCGGATAACCCTGACAACCAACGAAGAAGACATTTCCATAGTTACATATATTGTGCTGTATCTTTTACTACAAGATATTCAGAAGTTATAAAAATTAATCAAATGGTAGGATTATTTTTCCAATACCTTTGAAACATGCAAAGTTTGCCATTTTCTGAAACTGTTTGTGAGATAAAATTAGACGGATGTAAAAATTTTATTTTTTTATTGACATTTCTATTGAATGTCATAAGAAGGAAGATTAGACTAACGATAACAAAATGTGCTCAGCGATTTATTAATGCTCTGAGCCTCTTTCAGTCGCTCTCCTTCCGCTCCCGATTGCTTCACGCGTTCGGCCAGCAAGATCGACGAGAATTAACGGGGTCGATTCGTCATGGTTCTTACACTAACAGGAAACTCCCTTTGCTGAGGTTTGACATGTAATTCGTGTGATCGGCCCAGATGAAAATTGTAATTCTTGAATTTCATCTTTTGTTACTTTAAATCTTTCAGCAGCCATTAGTAATAAATTAACATCTTGTCTTGAGAAATATAATTTAAGTATAAAAATTTAGTTCTTATACTGCTGATAATGCATCTGTTAATTATGGAAAGCATAAGTCTGTTTATAAAAATCTCTTAGATTTAAATTCATAAATTTTGAAGAGTAATTGTAAATGTCACATTATCCATAATGCTGCCAGAAATGCATGTAAAGTTTTATCATTTGATGTTGAAAATTTAATCTTAAAAATTTTTGCTAAATTTTCGAATAGTGCTTAAAAGTCCCAGGAACTCAAAGAATGCTTTGATTTTTTAGAAACAGAATCTGAGGCTATACTTCGTCATGTAGTTACAACTGTCTTTGAGTAGAGCTGTTGAGCGAATTTTAAATGTATGGCCAGCTATAAAATTATATTTTATTAAGTTAGGAGAAGAGCGCAACAGTAAAGTGATTTAGCTATTTATTAAAGATCAGCAAGATGAATTAAATAATGACATGAGAGCTCAACTATCTCTTCCTGAATCCTATCTGTATTTTGTGCATCACTTCATGAATGTTATGAGCCAGAGTGTATTAGCGCTTGAAAGCGATAAAATTATGAGTTCAGAAGTTCATGAAATAATGTGTTCATTAAAAGATAAATTAGAAAACAGATTAAGAGATAAATTTTTCGGCAGTAAAGTTAATTCTGCTCTAAACTCGCTTGTTGCAGGAGAAAAACAAAAATTTCTAAAAGAAGCAACCCAAGTTTATTGTAGGGCCATTGATTATCTTAAGAAATGGTATGATTTTGAAAATAATCCTTTTGAACATTTCTCAGTAATTAATTTAAAAAACGGTGTGGCATATCAAGACTTTTTAAATGCTGCAAGTTCTGCTAATGTAGAATTGAATGATGATACCCTGTATGATGAAGTACAAACATTAAAAACTATACTTCCACAATTAAGAAGTCTAGATATGCCCATTGATGAAAAATGGGTTAAAGTTTTTTCAATGAATACTGATGTTTTTAGAATTGCCCAAACTTGTAGGAAAAATTCTTTCAATTCCATGTTGAAAGAATGCATATGTTGAAAGAATTTTTTCTGTAATGGGCAATGCATGGACAGATTCGAGAAATCGAATGAGGGTTGACCTAGTAAAGGCTGAATTATGTACAAAACTAAACTTTCACACGAGTTGTCAAAAATTTTGTGAATTTCTGAACAAACCGGAACAGATCAATCTTCTCAAAAGTGCCCTTAGTAATAACTAATAAAAAATACCCATGGAAGAAATAATTCCCTGAGCATGTTTTATTTCTGTATTTAAATCCAAGATGTGATTATTTATTGTTTGTTACCTAAAATTGACTGTAATTTGTGCAAACTTTGAAATTTGACTGTGTTATACTCGTATGTTTAGTTATTGTGTAATACCGTGAATTGAAATAAAATGTTCTGTTTCAAATAATATTAATGGTATTGTACGCTGTGCTGAGGGGAGTAAGTTAGCAAACCCCCCACGCCCACGCCCTCTTATACAATTCTCCGGGTGGGAGAGTGGAGTGAGGTGGCAACCCTACCTGCCACAGAAAACTAAAACCTAAAAACCACACAAAATGAAAAAAACAAAACACTCGAGATACCTATTATATGAGATTAATCTAGTCTCAAGTTTATAAATCACTGCAAAAATTTTCTCACACTAAATAATCCCAATTTATCACAGACTCTCAAAATACTTTACGCAATCGTAAATTATCCCACAACCAAATTAGTCCACAATCCTATATTTCTCAAACACAGTCAATTTTAATCAACAACCTTAATTTGCTCTAATAAGATTAAGGACCACCAACAAAATAAAATCAAAGAAAGAAAAAAAGAAAGAAAGAAAAGAAAAAGAAAAAGAAAAAGAAAGAAAAAAAAAAAAAAAAAAAATAAACAAAAAAAATAAAAAAAAAAAGAAAAATAAACAAAAAAAAAAAAAAAAAAAAAAAAAAAACTAACCAAAATGCAATAAAGAACAGATTAACCCAAAATCCTATCAAAAGCAGAAACTGAAGATGAATAAAATTTTTTCTATTTCTTTACTCACTTCAGTGGTTTCACTAACTATTGGTTTGGTTCCACCACAAGCAAGCCTACAAGCAGTGTAATTATTACAGGAAACGCCTTGTACGAATTTAGAAATAATACAACTTGCAAAAAAAAAAATTACTAGTTATTTAAACCATACTACAAATTAGCTAGAAGTATTAAAAGCAAAAGAATATTCGACAAAATAAAATTCAAACATGGCTGTTATTGCTGTTTGCAAGCGACACAAAAACCATAAAATAAAAACTCCCGAGAAATTTTAAAAACTAAAATAAAATCTTATTTACTAACGAGTTTTCGATGTGAAATCAGTAAAAATAAATTGCAAACGAATAGTGTAAAGCATATCGCAAAATAAATCGAAGGAGCGCAAACACAACGCATCAACCACCTCGAAGAAACATGGCGTCGAGTGAATATGAAGAAACAACAACATGTGACGTCATTGTTCTTCGATATTTAAATTAACGAAAATTTAAAAAAATAAATTTAACGCCATAAACAAATTAAATCATAATTTGAACATCAAAACAATACTCAAGAAATTAAAAATGAATGATTTTAAGCTACAAGTATTAGAAAGAAATGAAAATACGACCCTAAAATATAAAATTCATAAATGGCTGCTGTTGTTCACAACTGACATGAGAACACCAACCGCTAAAATATGCGAAATCTTCGAAAAATTGTCGAAACAGAACCGAAATGTTATTCACCAACGAGTCTTCGATGTTAATTTCGTCAAAATAACTTGTAATTCAATCGTTTAACGCATACTCAAAGGCTAAAACGAAGAAACTCGAACCAAAGCATCGAACGACTAGAAACATGGCGTCGAGTGAAAATGAGGAAAAAACAGGAAATGACGTCATTCAACAAATGCCCGTGTAAATGCATTTTAAATAATTTCGTAAAAGCATACGTAAACTAAAATTTGTTTCGAGTTAAATATGCGAAGATTAATCGAAAAAAATGTGATTTGACTCCTTTCCACAACACAAAATGACGTTTCATATCAAATAAAGTCATACTTGTTTAAATGATCTACAATTCTAAAAATTAAACAAAATTAAAGTACCGTAATTAAAATTTAAAAAATGAAATAATTTCTAGTAAAAATTTTAACAGGTCCATCAAAACAAAATCCAAAGTCAACAATTATAATTTTTAGATAGAAAAAAATCAAAATAAAAAGGCAACATATTTAATAAGATAAAATTGTCATAGATCTACTACTATTTATTTTTGACGCCTACGTTATTGCACACAGATTGTAAACATTGCTAAACACGGTAAAAATAGCTTTATTCAGTATTTGCGGTGCGCAAAACGATTACTTTATCCAATTTTGAGGTGTGTTGGAAGTGTCTGATGTCGTTGCGAATCGTTTCCACTGGTTTATGTAAACTTTGCGTTCCACGAGGAAATTTACTTCTATCTGTTTGAACATCACCTAAAAAATCGAATAAAATTGCAAATTGCAAATAAAATTGCACTTTTCGATCTCAAATAATTTTTTGTGGTTTTCTTTCGTCATTTTCTGTTGCAACGAATCGAATTATCGATTCACAATTCGATTCACGAATCATTGCAACACTGGTCGTAACGTTATAAAAACGTTACTAGCATCGTACAGCCGAGAAGTCACGTGGTTGAAATCAAAACCAATCAAAAAGCTTGCAGGAACAACGAAATCACGTGACTTTCATAACATCGCTTTAAAGTGTTTTCCGTATTATATATGTTTATTTATCACGATAAACGGTTATAACTAACCATTCTGTACGTGTTCTCGCAGCATACTTGAATCTGTACGTGTTCTCACAGCATACTTAAATCTGTGCGACTGTGCGTGTTCTCGCAGCATACATATTCTATGTGGAAAAAGACATCAAGGAGATGCAGATTCAGATGTCTTTGGTCAAAATGCAGAAAAACAGTGTATAGCAAATTCGTATGTGGCATTAGTAATGAATAAAATATTACCTCTAGTTTCTTGGACCAAATTAATAATTGCTCAAACTTTATTTAAAGGAAATCAAATATACACTGAATCTATACAACAACGTCAATAACCAGATACTGATGAATTTTTAGCACCAAGTGAATTATTAACAGAATTTGGTATATTTGACAATACTGTTTCAGTATCATTCTTGCCTTTTGATGAATGCATTCATGGCTCTGTTGTACATAACACTTCAGAATACCCTGATCTCAAAAATGGAATTTCAAGATTTTTCACAAATCATGTCAATGGAATTTTAACATGCAATTCAAAATCATTTGGTATTTTTAAAACTTCAGATTCTAATTATCTGTATTGCTATTTTGATTCTCATTCTTTGGGTGAAAAGGGTTCTTGTGCAACAGACAGTAATGGCAAGTCAGCTGTTATTAGATTTAAAGACATTAATGATCTCTTCAAACAAGTGAAGAAAAATCTGTTTGGTTATCGTCCTATTAACAAGAATTTAAATGTACAATATACTATTACCATTATCAGAGACATTTCAATAATGATATTAAATAGTCAAAATTTTCAAGTTAATGTTTGTGAAAATGAAAATGAACAGTCATTAATAAATGCAAATGAGAATAGTCAAGACTATATTATTTCTACAAGTGTGTTAATGGCAGTTAATGATCAAGTCCCAAATGTGTCTGATGTTGTAAGTATAAATCCAAATGAAAACATTGAGAATGAGCAATTAATCTTTTCTCAGAATCAGCATTTGTGGAAAAGAAAGAATTACTTCGTCCATTGTGTGATCAAAATGAAATTGAAGACTATTTACACATAGAACGAGAACTTCAGAATGCAATCAGGCAATCAGTGGTGCTAAATGACGTTTTGATAAATAACATTGACTTTGTTGATCCTGATGTTGTTTTGAATCAATCTTTTGATTTGAATGATAACGAAGATGAAGTTTGTGTAAATCTCCATATGACTGATGAACAATATAATGAAAATATTAGACATTTAAATGCAGAACAAAAAGAATTATTCTCTTATATCTCAAATCACATAAGGAAGGATCAAACTAATGAAAATCCACATCCCCTTCGTCTCTTTATTACTGGTGGAGCTGGCACAGGCAAATCATTTACTCTAAAGACTATTGTAGAGAAGATTAGGAGATGCCATTTAAACATTTTACCAAATGAAAGTTCTGTTGTACAAGTTACTGCACCAACAGGAGTTGCAGCTTTGCTAGTTCATGGAAAAACATTACATTCAGCTTTACGTCTTAGTGTTGAAAGAGAGAAGGTCTCTACTTTCAGACAACTCACTGGAATTTACTTAGAGACTATAAGAAATCAATGGAAACATGTAAAATTTCTTATAATCGATGAAATAAGTATTGTTTCATATCAAATATTACAATCTGTGCATTTAAGATTGTGTGAATTAAAAGGCAAAGTCGATCTGCCATTTGGTGGTGTCAATATAATTGTTTTCGGTGACCTCATGCAACTAAAACCAGTGAAAGGAAGTTGGTGTTATTGGCAACCTGATGAATTTAAAACTGAAATTAATTTATAGCATCTACTGTTTAGCTTTTGTGAACTAAAAGCTAACATGAGACAAAAAGGTGACACTGATTTCATTGACCTATTAAATAATTTAAGATTTGGAAAATTAACATCTGACCAAACTTAGATGTTAATGAATCGAGTCAAAACTGACTGTGATAACATTAATGCCATTCGTATCTTTCCTACAACAAAAAAAGTACAGGCTTACAATAATAGTATTATTGATAGAATGGATAAAGCTGGTCACAAAATTATTACAATTAAGACTGAAGATGAATTTATAAAACCAAATAAGAATTTAGATGGTGTCACAGATTTTATGAAATAATACCAGATGATCCAAACAAAACAGGTGGATTGGTACAAGAGTTAAAAGTATGCATAAGTTCTCGTGTTATGCTTCGATATAATATTGACTTATCTGATGGGTTAGTAAATGGAAGCATGGGCACTATTCAAGGTTTAAAATGGAGAGCATTAAGAAGAGAACAAACTGATTTTGGAGAACTTCCTCAGTGTGTTTTAATTAAATTTGATAATCCAAATGCAGGCAATAAGCAAAAAGATAATGAAGGAAATATTGCCATTGAACCAAAAACTATAAAATTTCAAGCATTACGAGGTTGTACGACTCGTACCGAAACAGTAAATTAACGTTGCTTCTGAATTCATGTCACTGGGGGAGTTCAGAGCGTCATCCTAATGACTGATTGACAGAAACTGAGCAGTTTTCAGGCTTAGACATAGGGGTTTAAGTTCAACTATGTGCGGTAACTAAGAGAATATATGGTTACTAAGTGTAATTCTAGGGGAGTGGTTTAAAATATGTCACTGCAAATTCAGTTAGTCTATATAAGTGAGACAGAGTCCTTCTCTAGCCAGCATTTGGAAAACAGTCACAGCATAGAGTAAACTTCTTGTGATCTTGACTTCGTGTCATTTTTGCCTTTGCAGCTACCCCGAGAGAAAACCTGTGCCAGTGATGTCCAACAAGATGTTCAGTTAACTTTATTGAGTAACATCAAAGGTTTTCAGCCAAACTTCTCCTTCATCAGAAGTATGACCAGTCCTTCAACAAGCTTCCACTGGAGAAATAGGAAAACTGACGGAGTTCTGACCTAACCGCACTCCGAGATCAACAGTGTTGCACAAACTTCCTGAAATGAAGAAAGTGGATTTTACTTTTATCAATACGCTATATTCAATCAAATATTCAGTTGTCATTGCATCTAAACGTCAAGTCTGCTACAAAAGTATACATGAATAAGCGTAACACCACCTGCACTGTGTTATTGACAATATTTAGCGAAACAATATTGCAGTAATTGTATAAATGATTGTGTCCAAATAACTACACCGTACCATTGACTGTTCATCACATGTTATGCTTCTTGTTAATAACTTCAATCATTTCAGACTTAGTTTAACTTACAAAAAATGCCAAGTTGAATAATAGAGAGATTGCGACCAACGTAAACTTCGGCGTCAAACCTGACGTCGAAGTAAACCACAAACGTGTAGTCACTATGCTACACGTTCCGACGGACGTCAGAGTTTTAAAAATGGTGTAGCTAGTAAAAATCCGACGTTCCAGTTAGACGGCGGAAAGCTGCAACTTCTCTATGCCACAGCTAATGAACAATCAATATATAGAAACTCTAGCTGCATTCAAAAACTTGAGTGTTAAGTGGTGTTAAGTGTGTTACATGTGTTTCGTGACGTCACTTCCGTTTTATTGGTGCATTCAACCAATCAGGACGCTCGTTTCTTAAGACAACACCCCGCAACACCCATCTTTTTGAATGCAGCTACTATTAACCAAGACATGACCTTTGTTCTATTTGCTTGTGAATATCTTAACCCACAAAAGATATGGAGAGAGTATGAGAGAATTTGAATTTATTGCAAGAAATCATACAATACACAACAGCAATACTATTAAAAACCGAATGCAGCATTTTTTTATGTACAGAGTGATATGAGTTTTTTTTAAAACAATGAGTACGAAAAATACTACAATTTACAACACTTTGGTAATTCGAATTTTTTCTTAAATTGAAAAATTCCTCAACTGCACAAAAGAATCAAAAGAAAAAATTGATTACCGCAAGGATAAAAAGACGCTTCATCCTCAAACTTACAACATAATTTTGAAACTACTGTATACAACGAACAACATATCTCATTAACAATTTATTACTATCTTCTAAACTACTGCAAACTCAAAAAAGATCATATTTATTTCGTTGTAAAGAGCTATCATCCCTTACAAAATCATAATGCAAGTTATCAATTTTCAAATTTACATTAAAAATAAATTTCAATTACTAAATTCATTATAGCCTGTGGAATAAAAACTGAATTGTCAAAGAAAATGAATTCAAAACCTGAAGAAGACACATTGGGAGAAATAGAACTCGCATAAAAAAAGCAAATAAATTTGTCTATTTCAAATTTCTCCATCGATGTTTTTGAATCACGTTGTTAGTTGTTAATTCTATCACAGCTAACATTAACTGCCATAACAAGTAAAAAATCATAACAAGTGAGAACTACCTAAATAAAATAAGTACTGTATTGAATAACAAAATCCACGAAAATGAAAATTTATTCGCCAATTTGAGTCGCCAACAACACAGATTACAACAACTGCTAAGAAAACATGAATTAAAAGCTAAAAAACATTTTGATAACTAAATTTGCTGCCACTGATATAATAAGAGGTTTCAAGAATAAGTTTATGAAACCTTTTGTGAGGAGTTGTAAAAATTCAGTATTTCCAATGTCCTGTGTACAGAACAGAAAAATTTGAATATTATATTTTAACTGTCCTAGGTCTTTGGAAGATATGCAACCCCAAATTATTACAACAAGTAATCCATAATGCCTAAATACCTCTGTAAAGAATGCAGCCAGTCTAATGATTTGGTGTTGCATCTCATCCAAAGACTCTGGACATTTAAAATTTATAGAAGAAACAATGAATTTAGTTAAATATCAAGCGATTCTTAAAGAAGGTTTATTACCATCAATGAGAAAATTTCGTTTTTTGCCAAAAATAACTTTTATGTAAGATGGAGTATCCAGCCATACTGTCTAAAGTACAATGGAATGGTTTAAAAAGAAAAAAGTCACCATTCTACCTATTAAAGTAAAACTCATTTAGAATGTTTTTTTTTCATTGTTTTTAATACAGGTTTCCAAATTTTTGCAACAAGAAAAGGCTGTTTCCATATTTCTGCACCACAAGGGGTGAAGAAAATATATAATTTCTATGGCTCTGTATTTCAGTTAATTAAAAACAATTATGTAGTTTGAAACTTTTATCATTGTTTGTTTATTTACAATCACAAGTTGAATAAATTGTTGAATCATAATTTTGCAAAGTTTCTAAATTTATGCGTCTCACTCGCACAGTACATTCGCAATGGATTTACGTACAATGAAAACCGTCTGGAAGCATCTAATAATGTTCTACGACAATATCTGATATACCGTAGTAAAAGACGCAACTACGAACAACATAGGATTCACATTAAGAATAATGAATTTTCACCGAGTAGAAGACGAAAACAACGTTATACATGTTGTTTCTGATATTAACGAAATTTCAGTTCGAGAAATATCATTGTAATCCATGGTCAAATTATTTCACCTTATACAATTCTGTAATTCTGTGAAGAAGTTCTCTCTTTGAACTGAAATATAGAATTTTATTTATGAAGCATCTGTGCTTACTTCGACGACAGTCGGGCCTAACGCGGGCCTTCTCCCACAGGAGAGTAAAAGAAACACAACTGCTTCTGGTGACTAGCTCTAGAGAAGTGAGCAACTTTTATTTTCGATTTAGCTGGTAACCAAGGTTACAATAAACTTAGTTTTAACAATTGAGAGGCACGAGATCCTTCTCTTCATCCATTAACAATCGCACATTCAATCAATCCAATTAACTCAGAACAACAATTTATTAACTGTAACAAGAAGCCATTACCATATAATACCCTCACATATAAGTTCAGTATTTATATTTTTAGAGATATATAGTATAGATAATATTTTAAACCTACAAAAGAAAAGTGAACTATTTTAATTAAGAGTGTAGTTCAAAAGAAAGAAGAGATAATGCTTAAGGTCGAATAGTTCAAAAATCTAAAAAAAAAATTTTTATTGTTTTGACCATACTAAGTCACATGACATGAGACTGTAGTTTCCATCAGAAAGATCAGAGATGAGGGAACATTGCTTAAGATCCCCAGTGGTGGCACTCCACACGTGCACGTGACTTCACGAGATAACGTTATAATGATGCATTATGTAAAACCGATATAAGATGTAAAATTTGTTAATAAAATCATCAATTAATAATAAATACAGCAGTCGTACAGAAAGCAGTCGTAAAAGAATTGGCAATACCATAAATACAAATTTTATTGTTAAGAATGATTAGAGTTATACAAATTTATCTAAATTGAATGTTTACATTTTTCAATTTATGTAAAATTTAGCCCATAAGAAATTTAGCCCATAAACCTGACAATTAATAACATATAATCAATTTTTGTTCCTCATAAAGATAAAGACATAAGAAATAATTGTTTGTACATTATTTATTTAATAATTTTCTGTAAAAGCATTTAAACAACACACCAAAAAAAGCAGTTGCAAGAAAAGTACTTTAGATCATGTCACATAACGTTTTTCAAATATTGTTTTGAATTTTACAAACCACTACTGTACATTGCAAAAATCAAATTTTACCATAAAGGATTAATAAAGAACGCACATACATTTCCTTTTTGAAAAGAAAATATCATCTTGACCAAACCAATTCATCAACACTTATAAGAAAAGGAAATTCAACAAAAAATTGAAACCAATCACCAATGCTTTAAAGCTAGAAACAGTTGCCAGAGCAAGAAAAATCCATAATGTCGGAGACGTAGGAGAACAAAAACTGCAGCAAAAACCACTCGCTATTCAAAATGATGTGTGTAATATTGAACAAAGATATATTAAACAAAACATGCCATTTGTAGAATTCATTTCTTTTTTGATTGTGAATATCTTAACCCACAAAAGATATAAAAAGAATAAGAGAAAATGAAATTCATTGCAAGAAATCATACAATACACATCAAAACTATACATTACTTAGTGCATTTTATCTTATGTGTAAAGTGATATAAAAAATAACACATTCTCTTAAGAGTTCTTTTAAAAACCATCTTTTAAATAAAAGAATTCGACAAACACTGCATTCATTGGAATAATTAGAATTTTTAAAAAATAATACTTGAAAAAATTCTTCAATTGCACTATAAAGAATTAAAACAAAACCTCAAGAACATGCAAAATTTACTCTGGTGAAAAAGCAGATCGTCCGTCACTTTTCATGATTTCCCAAAAGACAGCAAAATCAAATGTTAGTCTATTGTACAGTATTGAAAAATACGGACGAAAGAACATGTTTAGGTGAAACAGCACACGCATCTGCTCTGAACCAAAAACATATTATACAAACTATTACTATATATTTTAATTACTTGATTAGATATAATTATTTTCATCGTTTAGTACAATTTAATTCATTATAGCCTTTGAAAAAAAGACTCAATGGCAAAAGAGAATTAATCCAAATCCTAAGGTAACGAAAAAATATGAGGCAAAATAGCACAGACATAATAAACAAATATTTTGTTAATTTGAAATTGTCCACCTATGTTTTTTATAAAGTTACATTGTCAACTCTATCACAACTAACATAACCTGCCACGACAAGTAGAAAAGTGATAACAAGTTTGAAGAAAACTAGCTGAATGTGAAAAGATATGAATATAACATATTTCATTAAATTAAACATTTACGTGGCTTCGAGTTTTCAAACACTAGATATCAGCTAGAAAAGTTGAATCAAAAGCTAAAATACTTTTGTTAACTAAATTTGCTTCTTTCTGGCCATTAAAATTTCGCAACGGTATATTTTGGAAATGCGAAATAATGACTGCCACGCAGAAGAGAAACAACCCGAGAGTTTAAGAATAAATATGAAATTTTCACAAAGCAGTGTCTATCACCACCGACTGTTTTAATCACAAGCAGAAAGTATTATTGGAATAGAGAGAGAGAGAAAGAAATATTGCTTAAGGTCGCCAGCGACTACTATGGCCTTACGCGACCTGCCACAAAATATTAAAGTACGGTACAAAAATCCTTCACTATAACACAATCCTAAAGTAAAAAATTTGACACAAGTCCAAAATATGACACGAGGCCAAAAATTACATTATCCAAACTCCCAATAGGATCTGGGGACCACCAACCAAACAAAAATCAAAGAAAAGCTAAGAAATACTAACCAAAATGGAAATAAGAACAAAAACCCTAAATCTCATCTAAAGCAGAAACAGAAAATGAAGAAGTGAGTAAAGAAGAAAAAAGATAACCAGTAGACGCTATTGTTTCCACCAACAGCTCGCCGACTTGCAGTGTTCGGTACTAACAGGGAAAGCCATGAGATGGCTAGGGCTTGGACGTTTACTCCCCCCATTCCGCTCTTAATAAAAATATAAATAGTTTAAGATCATCAGCAGCTAGTATATGGCCATTGACTGCTCTAAAGAGAAGTACGTTTTGAATACCGAAATATTTATTGCCAGAAAAAAGAGACAATAGAGACCCAACGATTCTCCAAGAAAAAGACTGCAGTACTTATTAAATTCAATTAAGAGTCCCTCACAAACGCAGGTGCTTTATCCTCAAGCTTCTGACGCATGTAGAAAGTAAATTTATACCAGATCAATGCAAATAAATTGATAAACAATTCTTTATGTTTATACGATACTTAAGAAGTTGCAAATATATAAAGTGATTACTGCATTGTTATTCTCCACCCAATAACAAAACTTCCATGTCATATTCTGGTTTCCATAGTGTACAAATTAAGATACGGTACTGTGCTAACCAATGCAACTAATACAGAAATTTGTCAAATAAATACAATTTAATTCTGATGACAACCAACAACAAAAACTATAAGCCAGTTGTTTTTTTAAGTTATTATCATGACAATTCATCTATCTAACCTCACCATGGTCTAACCTAATGCAATTAAAATAAAGCAACAAAACCAAGCATACCAATTACAACTTACTGTATGGTCAAACTGAAATGTACAGTACTAAACTAAAATGTACAGTACCAAACTGAAATGTACAGTACTAAACTAAAATGTACAGTACTATATAGACTAATTCAGAAATAAAATCTGATTCAAGTTTTAACTCCAATGGAAGCCAGGAAATCCACTTACTGAATTGTGAAGCACTATGTATCGATCTGCCATTTTAATATAATTCTGTTATTTTTAAGCCTTTATTAATTCTTTGTACCTAATCTAAATATTTTAGCACTTGTCATTAATCCAATAATGTTGTAACGTGCAAATATCTGCTATTGCAATAGTGATATTAAGCCAGAATAAAGATTGTTTTCAACTAATTTATTCAACTAATGTACTTTTTCATTCTTCTGGACTCTGGCTAAATCGTTAAACACAGATCAGCCCAAACTCTTCACTTTAACCACGGCAGAAGCATTGGATTAGATTCGCCTTTAGAAATATTACAACTATACAGTAATTACAAATTTTTGACTCAAAACACTCAAATGACAAAATATTATCAAAAAATTAAAATATGCTAAACTGCAAACTGACAATTGAAAATAAAATGCATTTATCAGAGGATAATGAGAAAATAACGCTTAAAGAATATTTATTGAAATGTTAGCAACAAAACCAACTATGTGGGAAATGATAATTGCTTAAAGATTGAATCTATCTCAGCAATTACTTACACGCTCAAACAAACGCTTGCTTTAGCTTAAATAACTTATCTCATTTTAATTAGAAGAAAATACACTTCGATTCAATGTAGTTTTAGGTCATTACTAGAATTTTATATACTAAAAAGATTTTTTGCACATGAAGAGAAAAAATAGTAAACATAAAACAACTATTTCTGATATGAAATTAAACCAGCAAAATTTTAAAAAATTATAACGCGCATAACTTTGAATAAAGTATCAGTTCTGTTTTCAATCTCAAACCCAAAGCATCCTCATTTCTTAAGTCCGTTAAAACCGGAAATTTAGCAAAATGAAGCCACAGAGTGACTGTTGGAATATTGTTGTATGATTGACAATTACTAAGAATCTTGATGTAAGTGATTGTCACTAGATGGTGTTGAGGTGATGACTATAAATAGGTGCTTTTAACTTTTCACCCTCACTTCCTAAATGTACCTGGACGATTAAACACATTGATGTTAAAGTAAAAGTCTCAATCTTTTTCCATCACCACAGTGACCGCGGGGCACTCTCCAACTCAACCCCCGGTGGCGAGCCGAAGCGGGAAGGAGCGTTAAGGGACCCGAGGGAAAACAGGCCCCTCTCAGACCTCTTACATGTTTGAATAAATTTTTTTTCTACTAAGAACACCTGGCTTTGCACTATCCTGGCTGTGTTCAGATCAGATCACATAAGATTACAATCGCAGGTAAACAGAAACCGATTGGAAGTTCGAACCAATGTGTGGAATAAGCACCTGCAGTGTGTATACTAAATTTCTAACATAAAAGAATCAACAGTTAAGTATGAAATACAAGAATTAATGCAAATTAGTGGAAAAAATGAATAAATTTAAACAAATTCTTATAATCCTTGTTTATGCCAAAAATAGACGCAAAATGAGGCCGTAATAGATATACAATTAAGAGAAGGGGGTAAGAGAAGTTCCCTAGTTATTAACACAAAATATACTTTTAGTGAACTGTATCGCACAGATACAGCACACATGATGATGTCATCGCACGATGCGCGAGCGACAGGTGAGCCATTTTTCAGTGTAAATTCGATTTTATTTAATTTTCTCCTTCGATTAATTTATTGTTTTTTATTTTTTAGAGGTTTCACAAGCGTGCGCATTGTAATCAGGAATACGCCTGTTGCTTAAAGTCGCCAGCGGCTACTCTTTACAAAACAAACAAAATGACTACGATACCTAAAAAAAATCATTAAACATCTGCTATTTTTAAAATTGTGTTTTTCTACTAAAAATTGTTGTGAAAAACTGCAAATTATTAAAGAAATGCTGCTGCAAACAATTTCTTGCTTTATATTTCACAAAATGATTATTAATGAGATTGTATTTTTACTCAAGAATTCCCACACTGTAGTAAAAATGACTAAAAATACATAAAATCTCCAATGTGTGAATTTAAAACTTATAAATCAAAATCTTCCTTAATTCAAAACAATTTTACAAACGGAATGTGATATGACAATTTAGACAACTTAATAGCTCAACATTTTGTTAACGAATGTTCTAATTAGAAAAATAGGAATGTATAAATAAAGCTTGTGATCACTCTTTAATTTGAATCCAATCTCTATCTATTTCTAATCTATATCATAAAAGCCAACCATGTTTTTTGTGCGAATTGTTTAGAGATAACTACAGCCACAGAAACCTAACACATACAGTATATACAGTACAGTACAGTATGCAATTAGATAACCCTGAGTCTGTATATTTGACATCAAAAAGAATTTTTAAGAAATATTAAATAGAATGAAACAAACCATTATAATAGACCTCTTATGGTTATGCATTTTTATAAAATGGATTGACGTAAAAGCATTTATAAGAAAGAAAGAAGGCAAAACTGGTTTAAAGTGTAACGATTTTTGTCTGACCACAAGAAAGATATTTTTTCTTCGTTGTGTTGAGTTAGAATCTTTAACGAGTAACAAACTCAATAGAATGTAATAATATGAAATAGTCTAGTAAATTACAACTGTAAAATCTGCAGCAATAAAACATTACATTATTTAAAAATATCATCAAATTCCATCTGTTAAGAGAAAACTAGAAGCGCATACTGTAACTCCATCAAATATCACACAAAGTTCCAAGAATAAGTTTATGAATTTACCAGCCATGAAGCAATCAAATTAAGAAAATTTTCTTGATTGAATTTTATTGATAAAGTGAGAAATTTGAATATAAGCAACACACACAACACTAAATGTGAAGAAAAATAATATTCAAAAAAACTAGCCACCTAGCCACCCACTAAAGTTCAAAAATTAGAAGCTCAGGTGCCAAAGATGTCATCTGGGAATTACAAAATAATTGTAGATAAATTTCAACAATTTCTTCTGAATAACTTATCGTTAGAGTTTTGTTTAGAAAGATGGCCACTTCTAATCATACTGAAAATTTCCACATACATAATTAAACACTGCTGAGCTCGATTTTGAATTCTAAAGCAGTCGGATCTTCGGAATGATCGACCAAAACGACGATTTTCAAATTGAAATCTGATCCAGAACAACATTATGGTGGCCTGGACCATCACGAGAAACTGCCTCCGATCGTTTGGAAGAGCTCGGTTACAACATCTTATATTGAATCATTCTGAGAACTTTCTCAATCCCGAAAGTTTTACGGACACTTACAAGTTAGCGATCGAAAGCAACTGGCGAGCGGTGAAAAAGCGACTCACTAGGAGCGAAATTTTTCAAGACTCACATGCAGATCATTTATGCAAGTTTTTGTGGTTTCGACTACAAAAGAAGCGTAACCAACATCAGTTTGTTGCATTTCTTCAAAAACTCTTTTTCACAACTCAACAAATCTCTTTTGGAGAACTAACTTACACCTTTAAGGTTTGAAAATCTTAACCCAATGATTTAAAATTTGTGTAATGGTAAAAATAATTCACTTGATGTAATTACTAGAGATGTAATTCATAGTCAAATTATTTCACCTCATATAATTCTGTAAACAAGTTCTATCTTTGAACTGAAATATAGAATTTTATTTATTAAATGTTAACAAGAAGCCATTACCATATAATACCCTCAGTATTTATATAGTAGTATTTATATTTAAATACCTAACCATATAGTTATCATTTATTTTGCCGTTAAAAATGATAAAATTAGTGCAAATGGATATTAATGTTTTTATTTTTGCAAGTATATTGTCACATTTGCGGAAACAAAGAGAAACTTTTAAGATTACCACGCGGGGATTAGGATGGCCTATATGCCCATTACGCGAACATGCACAAATGTTAACTGTAGGTATAAATAACAAATAGTGATAAATAATAATCACTAATTTATTTTTTTATTTTTTATTTTTTAATTTAGCGTGATTTTTGATTGAATAAAGTATACCTAACTAATTAATATATAGAAGGCAGGAATAAGTGGCTAAGATTGCTACTCTGGCGACCTTTCACAAAACTAATTCTTCAGAAGAAAAGAAAATGTAGGCAATTTCCCAATCACCTATTTCGCGTCAGCAGATCAACCTGCCAAAATTCAGGCAATACTAAAAACAATCTTCTAGAAATAGACCTCACAAATCTGTTTAGAAGTTGTTTAAAAAATAAGGTTTATATTATTTTTGACAATAAATATATTAGCCAGACAAAAATTAGTTTAACAAGATATATTTGAAATTTCTATCTGTTATCAAAGAACTATAGAAACACCAGAATTAAGTTTGCCTATTAAGTTTTCTAGTTACTAAAATGATATTAGTAAATCATGATTGTAGAATTCTTGGCACAACAAATTCACTTAAAGATTTAAGCACTTTTAATATTAAGTCCTATTGTGAACTATATTAGATCTCATTCTATTACCATCTGGTAATGAGATCTACTTATTGTAAAATAAAATTTTTTGGTATGATTTTTTAATTTGCATATTTTTCCATTATTTGGTTGGTTTGTGCAATAATAATAAGTCTTGAGGAAGAGATATGATGCTTATAAGGTCGCAGTTATTGTTGCGATACACGACCTGTCACAAAACATAATAACTAAAAATCTAAAACTCCTAAAAGCGAGCAACATGAAGAACTACCAATTATCTGGGGGGTCTAGGAGCAGATCGATCGCGTCGTTTCGCTTTGAATCCTCTGCCTGTGATTGACGTCACCGCTAATCATGTGGTCAGGAAATGTATCGTAAGACTGTCAAATGACTTCAACAGTTTTAGTTTAATATCAAAAGTAAAACTTTGCTTCAAATTGTAAAATAACAGCGCGATCTAGTGGTGATTTTAAAAAACAGATGATTATCTTCGCATCTTATCGCACTCTTTCCAAATTAAATAATTAAACCAATGATCAAACCTACTTCAATACTTTTTATTTCATTCACATCCAGATCTCGAGACATTTCCGTGTCCACACTGCACATACGTGAGTCACAAGCAATCGAACTTAGCACGACACATCTCAAAAATGCACTCAACTATATCACCAGAAACCTGTTGCGGCCAAACATTCACGACAAAATATGAATCTCGGCATCATGGAACGACTGTGCATAAACATAGATACACCTGCGATAAATGCGGCAAACTTTTCCCACGTAAAGTCCAACTTTTGCGGCACGATAGAAGTCATTCAGGGAAAAAACCGTTAAAGTGCGGCTACTGTGACTACAACTCGACTCGACTAACAAATCGAATGCAACTAGGCATTGTGAGAATCAACACCCAAAAAAGGAAGTTATGGTATTCATATTTAACAATAAATTGATCTTTAATTTATTTTATTTTTTTAGATTTTAATATTTAAAGTTTTTATTTAGGTAAAGTCAGATGAGGCAGAGATGGAGGAGAAAACGTTAAATTTTTCATTGACAGAAGAGAAAATGAGTTCCGAAGCAGAAGTTATAAATTCAACTCCCAAAGAGTGTACAGATGCTTGGGAAATCATTAGAGCTGCGCGAATTCTCGTGAATATGAAGTTTAAGCAAAGATGAGTACATTTGATAGTTAGTTTTATCATTTGAGAATTTTATTATTATTTTATTTTATTATTATATTTAATTTAATACAAGTTGAGAAATGACGTATACTGTACTTGTATAGGTTTCGTCACTTTGACCTTTGCTGTGATAGGTGATTTTAAACATGGGAGACGGTGAAGTTATATCTCGAGTTCTATAGTTCTAGAGAGTTTTGTGACGTCATTATTCGAATTAAATGTGACAATATATTGGAAATGTGTGACTTTTACCTCGTAAAATTTCAAAACAAACTTAAAGTACAAAACATTATAATATGTAATTTCTATTTATATATTTGTTGCTTTTTGATAAAATTTCTTAGAAAACATAATTTCTTATTTCGAAGTGGCGAAACTGTATACGCGTCGTTTCTCAATATTGATTTAATGTATATTCGTTGTATTCACAGGAAATGTATTTCCTCTTTGAATTTTAATTAATTAATAATGTTTTCATTTTATTTATTTTAATAATTGTTGTAATTACCACTAAGAAAGAATTTGAACTGAATGTTGATTACTTGATAAACTTTTAAGATTACCACGCAGGGATTAGGATGGCCTATATGCCCATTACGCGAACATGCACATATGCATCAACATCAAGTTAAACGAAGAAAACATTCTTTTTAAGCCTAAAAACGCCGCAATGTTAACTGTAAGTATAAATAACAAATAAAGTGATAAATATTAATCACTAATTTATTTTTTTATTTTTTATTTTAGCGTGAGTTTTGGTTGAATAAAGTATACCTAACTAAGTAATATATAGAAGGTATGAATAAGTGGATAAGATTGTTACTCTGGCGACCAATTGGCAGTGTCGTTACCGGTACGTATATAAAATTTCATATTATACTACCGCCACTCATTGTCATCAGCCTTTTTTAATACAACTAGGAGCCAACCATATTGTTGCAATGACATATTAAATTTTATACTTAACAAATCAAGTTGTTACAATGTCGTCTTTGTTTATGTTCGAACGTCGGCAAAGAAAAAATTAATTCTGATAAGAGCAGTGATTATCACATTGAGTTTAGAAGATGAAATACCATAGATTAATGCCAGTTGCATCAACAAAAATTAAAATTTAAGCTGAGTTTAATAATATTTTTTACTTTGGTTAAACACTAATGATAAACTTGAACTTTAGTTGGTGCAACTGGCCCAAAATGTGACATTTTCGTTTAGAATTTATGAACAATAGTGAGCAAGTTTTATTTAAAGTCGACGGTAACCACGACGGCTATACCAACCAATCTTTCACTCATAGACAACAGCATTGAAAGTAATTATAGTACTGTATAAGAAATAAAAATTGAAGTTTGAGCATCAGTAAAATGTTAAACATTTCAAACACACACTATTGAAATTATACTAAGGCCTGATGAATGGAACATTCTTTTTAGTAGACAAACGACTCATAATAAGAAACAGTTTAAGTATTTTCAGCAGTTTTATAGAAGCTCAGGATATCCTCTTCAAACTCAACAAATTTTACCAACTGCTAAGGTCGCTAAAAGCAGCTCTGGCCATATTGGCGTCTGCTACAGAGTTGCAAACTTAATACAGTACTTAAAGACGTTTAAAACGACTTTAGGTATTAAGTTTGCAACTCTGCCTAAATTACTGCCAAGACTGTTAGCATTTCGTCGACAGATTTCTCGGTTTTACTGACAAATATTCGCCTACTCGAGTTGTACAATCAAAAGTGGGTATGCGATGGTAATTTGTCGGAAATCGATGCCAACAGTTCATATAAGTACGAACAAAATCGAACACACTTGATAGATTACTCATCACACAGAGCGCCAAAAAAGAGAAAGAGAAGAATTATCAAAACATAAAACTCGATAGATTGCAAACTTAGTACAACCTACAAAACAGAATATATTTGACAGTTAGCACAGTTAAGTTTGAAGAAAAATCATTTTAGTGCAGGATGATGAATTTGTACCAATTATGTTAGTATTTACTGCATAATGCATAACTTGCTAAATGCATTGCAACAAAATAATCGACAACAAATTTAATGAACTTACAGTAAGTAACTTAAGTACCAAAAAAAGTAATGAAAATGTAGCAACCGATAGTGTGCACGACATAGCAAACATAAGTTACATCGCAAAAAATCACCCAACACTTAATTTCAACTATAGATAACATACTTTCTCTTTTTTTTTTTGGTACTCATTTGTACCTACTCCCTTGGCGTGTTTGAAACCAAATAAATAAATAAATATGGTGTTTAAGGTGACCATACGCGCCAAAATAAACTAAGAGTAATTTAGACCTTTTAAATTCGCAACTAAACATCATGGCAATTCCCTACATAACACCAACAACCAGCCAATCTAGAGACTATCAATGTAAACTGGTCCACAATTTGATGTAAAAGCAACCAGCAGTACGGTACTTGCCAGTACTTACTGCCCGAAGAGTAACAATACCTACTCAATTAAAAAAAAAAGTGGAAAAGCAAACTACAAGTCAAATATAGAAACTAGACCAGTTTATAGATCATTTAGCTATTAAAAGTAAATCAACATTAAATCAACAGTATTTGAATTACCTTTTCCTGATGAATTAAATTCAGTGCAATAAAACTAACGGGTCTCAGTTCTCAGAATTGAAACTTCCAGTAGGTATCCAAAACTGTTAAGCCGTGCTATAACAGAAGTAAATAAACACCAACGTGTTTTCAACACGTTCGACCTTGAACCCATAATCGACTGTGTCGGCATTGGCTGTGCCAGATGTCGGCAAGATGTTCCATGTGAAAACGTTTTCTGCACGAATTGTGTAGGAACATTCCTAGATGCTGAAAATGTTCCTGTCCCCAATGAGCAATATAAATGTCCCTGTGGTGACACCGAAATTCTTGCATTCTGTATTGTTTGCTACGGTGTCGCACAACGAAAACTGGAAATGCAGAAGTGTTGAAATATCATTTTCAATAACAAAGTATCTAGAAGTTACTTTCTTAGATACTGTATGTCTTTATATTCAAGCATTACCAAAAATATTTTACATTTACAATTGAAACATTGGAAAAATTTAAAACCAATGATTAAATCTTCCAAAATTAGAAAATCAAATTAATTTAAAGCAGTGCCACTTGGAATTAAAATCTCAAGGAAAGAAGAAAGAAACGAAGGATTGGTGCAACAATTTATTATATCTACAACCAATACCAACGCCACATGATCAGTGAATAAACGCCGCTTGAAAATAAATGAGCGAACAATAGAAACTGCACGTCACCAAAAAACATAAACCTATCATAACTAGTATACTCTATAATGCAGGGGTTTTATAAAAAAAAAAGCCTATTGAATAAAATGACTAACAAAAATCCAATTTATCTTGTATCTCAAGTACAGATGTAGAATTTTAAAAAATAAGTTATTTGACTCAACATGGGTAAGTCAAACAAAATATTTTACAAAAAGTTAATTAAGAAATTAAAACCTACTCCAAGAAAGGAAGGAGAAGGAGAAATATTGTTTTAGGTCGCCAGCAGCTACTTCGGCAATACGCGACCTGTCACAAAATATTTCATTACAAAAATCATTACTTCATAACACCATTTCGAATTACTGTATCACTCAAACCAAATGTAATATTTCAAGTCAAAATATGACACAAGTCAAAATATGACAATACATACAGATCTTGACTGTACATGTTTCACAAAGTTTTCCAAGCAAAAAAAAAAAAACACATATGCATTAGAACGCGACCATTGTTTCCCAAAGTGTCGCAATAGTGAACGAGTGTTGTGAGTGTTAGTTGAGAATCTCATGAAAAAAGATAGCAAACGGAAAATTGTTTATTTGTTAAGAAAAGAACAAAAAAACTGTTTCTTACCGTAGCTTATTTCATGGTCTTACTGACCGCAAGGGGTCATGATAGGGCATTAGATCGGACGAAGCGCGATCGTTTGCCCGCTGCCATCTTGCCAGTATAAATGTTACGCCGTGATTGGCTGCGATAATTTCCAACAGTGTATAAGTATATAAGTGTATAACTGGACTTGACACCATTGGCCTCTAAATTAAGTGACATTATAAGTGGTCGCAATACTTGGAGGAATTAATCTAAATGGTTTTGTGTTAGCTTTGAATTGGAAGTGTATTAATATTGTAGTGGTAGTATAATGGTGTTTAGGTATTGTATAACAATGTAGAAAAATGGTTGTGTATTAATTTATAAGTTTGAGAGTGTAATTTATGAGAGA